>JAGKRU010000174.1:0-45128 GCA_022884055.1 Russula griseocarnosa | reverse complement strand
CACATGACTGGAGATCCACCCATTAATCTCCGCTTTGTCCATAAGTTATCACGATCCAGATCCACAGCTATTGCGTCTGCTTATTGCGAGCTGCTCACCGCAATTGATACGCCACACCACGGTTAACAAATACTTCCATATATAACGGCGAGTTTCCTAGGATCTTGAGTCTCATTCAAATGGGAAATTCTATAATTTACCGAGGCTGTGTTCGATATATGTCGACCTCTCCCCTGCCAAGTCAACCTTCATACGTGACAATTTCTAGCGCTGTAGGGCTGTCAACAACAGACACTCTCGTAATAATTTACGAAAATCGATTCCTTTATAATATTCCATAGTCTCGGACTCGGACTGTCAGATTCCTCCTCACCCTTCTCTCACCCTTCGCGGACAAGACCAATAAAAAGTGTCATCGCAGTCGCTTCTTTCCAATCCAATCCCATTGATAACAGTAGTGATGACGGCACTCGACGGCGTGAACGGGACTGTCTGCGATGAGCAGCAGTATCAGCAATCTCTACAGTCTCTGAACAGTCGCACCCCGTCGATTTCGTGTTTGACACACGGGGAGAGCATCGGCTTAGCTGTGAGCATCTAGCTTATCTGTCTCCAACTCTGAACTCATTCAATTTAAAGTTTGTGGCTGAAGCATCGGCCCTTAGCTGCATTTGCGTCATCGTCATATTTATCCGGATTGGCGTACGTCCGGCTTCCGTTCACATGTTTATTATCCTGTTTGACGAGATGTTGCACAGTGGAACGTACGTTGGTATAAGAAGACCTCCCAAAGAAGACCTTCCAAACCATGATTGGAAGTTGTTTCAGGGGCCTGCTGACGTCTATATGGTCTGACTGACAGTTTTTCTGATGCCATCTGCTCGGCTCATTGAATTTATACAATAGTTCTGGCTTTTCATATTCGACCTCTTGCAGGCAATTGGCGGTATATTCAATACAGGTGGGCTCACGACGGGATCGTCACGACAGGGCCCTATTGCACAGCACAGGGCCTTGTCGAACAGATTGGTGAACTCGGAGTCGCCCTTATTACTCTCGTGTGTCTCCTCTCCTAATGCCTTTCCATGTGAGATATCGCTGATATACAGTCTATCAGCTTCTCGCTGTCCACACCTTCGTAGCGGCTGTGTTTCACGTTGGGCTAAGAGCGCGTGGCGTTGCCTTTAGCCTGGTCTGCCTTGCTTGCGTTTTCATTACACTTTGGGCTGCCATCGGCCCAGGCATTCACAAGAATTATGAAACACCCACACCTGTGCGTAATTCACCTTTATACTTTCCTATCCTTTCCTCACTGCTGACACTACTCGGGTCAGTATTGGTGCTGGATCAGCCTCAGTTCCCGGGAGAACGCCTTGGTGGCGAATACATCTGGCTGTGGATCGCACTGTTTGCTTCGGTATTACTATACATTCCACTTTATTTCTGGGCAGAGGGCTTCTGGTCGATCGATGAAGAGTACAGATTTCATTGGTGGAACGCTGACCAGAGGGTTGGATACGAACAGAGGCGGGCAACATTGGGAATGCTTCTGTAAGCCACCACCTCTCGAGTCGTGAATTCCGCTCACAGATATTGATCATCAAGCTATCCCCTGGCATCCTCTCTCATCATCCTTCCTCTCACCATAGCACGGTGTTTGGAATTCGGTCACCACAACGTACCGTCTGCGGTTACATTTTTCGGTCTCTCGGTTTTCTTTCTCTCCGGTGCCATCAATGTTCTCCTGTTCCTGATTATTAGACCGGAACTCTTCCTCTTTCCCCGTCCTGAGAAACTCGCCGAGCCGGAAATTCAACTGGCTTCTCAAGGTACTAGCTCGGCAATTCTCTCCGACACGGAGAGATTCCAACACGGTCCAGAGCCGACCTCAGCTATGCTGGGGACGAGGGTCGTAGGGATGGCGCAGCACCATCTGGCGTCAGATCTAGACGAATATCGGACGATATCTGAGCAGGGTGAACGCGGATCTCAGGCAGTTACCTTCTTTTCCTTTGTGTACAACGCCATACAAAGTACGGTCTACAAACGCATTATCTCAATGCCTGTGAATCTTCAACTGTTCTTGTGCCCCATATTAAATACATATTTAGCCAGCGGATGCAGGCTCTTCCTCGAGAAAGGGAGCAGGCGCTGCTCCAGTGGCGGCGTAGAGTTGTACAACCTTTCCTACAGTGATTCGTGCAGTAATTTCTATCTCACATTCAACGCTAAGTGTGCATGGCCAGAGGGCTCAACCAACACCGAACACCGGAACTTTTGCGTGACTATTTATATTTGACCCATTTGACCCGATTGGTCACATAAATTTTCAGGAAGGTTTATCGCAACCCATCGCTAACACAGATACAGATACCAACAGCCTCAGTAACAGGGAGCGTTGGATTCACCATCATTCGGTCACTGATACAAACTCGCGACGCTTGGTGTTACCTCCACAAGTATTCCCCCTTTAGATGGGATGGAAAGCCCTGAGAGAAAAGGTGTTATCGCGTCGACCCCCATCCAATTCCGCCAACACACATAGTATGGCGGAAGTGTAAAATTGTTTTGAAGACTTATCATCTGCCCCTCAGCCTGCTACGAGCGGATAACAGCGACCAGTCGTTATGAGACTTGAAACGGTTGTTCGAATTTGTCAAGATACAAAAGATCCTCACCCGTTGTTCGAGGCGGCGACATGCAATAGACATTATCGTGATCCATCGGTATCGATGACGGGACACCACTGAAGGTCGCTCTCAGGATCATTATGCTCAACTGAATAAAATTGAATTCTACCTGAACTATCGACTCGAGGGAACCTCAGACAGCATTTATTCTGGATTCAAGTCGCAAAGGCCCCCATCGTTCAACGAGTCATAGATCCACCAAAACATTGCGAGGACGGAATGTTTCGGTGGATTTATGACTCGACAAACAACAGTGAGCGATTCATCTAACCACTCCACCGAAATACTGGTACACTTTCAGCATCTATGTATCCAAAAAGTGAGAGAAGAGATGAGAACCGAAGGCAATAGAATTGTAAATCAAGCCACCACAACTCACCTTTTACAGGTTGCGAACCTTATTTTTAGCTACCTGTGTTTAGATGTGAAATGTGAGGTCGTTGAACTGAGCGAGTGATTCAGGAGTGAAGCGGGAGATAAGACGGAGGCGGGAATCAAGGGAAGGGGAAAAAAAGTCATCACTCATCATTGTTGGATCCTCTACACTCCCAGTAAATCACCGCCCTACCACCAGTTTCCGGTTTCCAGCGTTCGATACGAAGCGGCGGACTTTTCTTGACCCCCCCATCATCGCAACTACACGTTCCCGGGCTGTAGATCCTGGGACCTCGCGACTTCGCCATTTAGTTGGCACCGCTGCGGACTTCAGAATACGTTCCTGACGGTGTATTGAATGGGAGGAGGCTATCCCGCACCACGGTGGCAGTGTCGCGAACAGCGCATGGGTGATTGCTATGATACGTGGCCCGTCTTGTACCCGCAAAACATGCTTTCGTAATGGTGAGCCTCGGCGCCTCGGCGGCCTCCGATGAGCCCACCTACACGGCGACTTCACCAGTTGCTGTACATCAAGGCGCCTCTGTGAAAACGAAATTGGGCAACATTTCTCCCCAGATTGTGACCTGCCGTGTTTTGTTACAGTACATGTGGACGTCGTATCTGCCAGGTCGACCGTCGCTGACACCCTGCACCCGTCTTATGACCGTCCAAACTGCGCACGTAGTGTACGGGCATGGATTTTCATATTTCCCATCGTCTCCGACTTTGTGACCCTTACCAGAAGTCGGCGTGATGACGGCGCTCGACAGTCGGAAGGAGGGAAGTTGGGAAGTTGCCCCGTTGAGCGGCAACAGAGACCATTTCTCCCCTCCGCTCCGACCTCAAAAAGAACTTGGCGTCAAATCGCATCGATATCGTGTTGTCTCGCATGGCCATGGACGATGGTCCGTAATGCCGAGCAGTATAACCAATCCCTAGAGCTCAATGGTTCCCCTCGATTTCATGGTTAACACACCGGGAGAGAATTGGCTTAGCTGTGAGTATCTGGTCCATCAGTCTCCGTCTCGAACGTACTCATCCAATCCACAGTCACGGTAAACAGCTGAAGCGTCGTTCTTTAGTTTCTTTAGTATTGTTGCCATGTGTATCTGGATCGGCGTATGTACGATTTCCTCTCACGTATCTCTCCTGTTTGACGACGTGTTGCTTCGTGGAACGTACGATGGTAACTTACAGGAAGACGTTTCCAAACGGTGACCGGAAGTTGTTCTAGAGGCCGGCTGACGTCTACACGGTCTGCCTGACAGTTTTTCTGCTGCCATTTACTTCGCTCATTGAATTTATATGATAGTTTCTGCTTGTCAGACCTCAACTCCTCTTTTCCTGTGCTGAGGAACTTGCCGAGCCGGAAATAGAACTTGCACCTCAAAGTACTGGCTCGAGCAATTTTCCCTAACATAGCGAAATTCTGACAGTCCAGAGTCGACCTCGGCTGCGCTGCGGGATGGGGCTGTAGGGACAGTGCAACACCATCTGATGTCAATTCTAGACGAATATAAGACGACATCTAACTAGGATGAACGTGGATCTTAAGAAGTTACTTTATTGTCAACTGTATATATCCGGTGCCATATATGCATGCATAGGGCTGCATATTAAATGCATATTTAGCCAGTGGATGCGGGTCCGATTCCTCAAGAAAGAGAACAGGTGCTGATCCTGCGCATGTGGCGGCGTAGCGCTTTGCGACTCTTCGTACAGTGATTTCTTGCTCCGACTCACACCCAAAGTCAACATGGCGCTCTATACATTCTATCCAGCGCCAGGACTTATGCATTGTAACCCATCCGCATCTCCGCTGATACAGTTAGTATAACGTCGAATCCACCATCATTTGCAATTGGTCACTCATTCAAGTTTTTTCAATCGTCATCACGATTGATCTATTTTTAATCTCCACTAGCACACTTCAACTTCAAGAGTTTTTCTCCTTCGGATGGAAAACACCCTGTCAGAGAAAAAAAAAAGGTGTCTGTCACATCGATCAACATCCAACTACCCGAGTCTCTGTCTTCACGTGGTGCAGTATAGTGGAAGTGTGAAATTTCTCGGAGACCCCATGATTGCACCTGTTGCTTCCCCTTCCCACAAGGCCTGCTGCGAGCGGATTACAACGATTTGACTGGTCGATGTGTAAGGCAGAGGAGAATGTTTCTGAACTGGAGAGACTACGTTGCGAGCCTGTTTCTGTATTGTTTATGAGACCTGTTAGAAGATAGAAGATGATGAGATACACATCCGTTTTCCGAGGCAGTGACACGCAATAGACACTGTCTGTCATGATCCATCACCGTAGATAAGGGAACATCACTAGAACCCGCTCTCAGGATGTTCCACCATCAAATTGAATCCTACCTGAAATACACCCCCTTCTGACAACATTTTTTCTGGATTACAGTCGCTGGCCCCCGTCGTTCAACGAATCGTAGATCCATCGGAACATTCAGACGGAATGTTCCGATGGGTATACGATTTGACGAACAATAGTGAGCTTTCATGCAATTCCATAGCTAAATAGGCTGAACGAGTGAAGAGAAAGATGGAGAGAAAAAGAACCGACACAGTCAGTAAAAATTGCAAATTGAGTCTCCGCTGTTTTCGAACTCCCCATTTGTATGTTGCCGGACCGCTACTAGACTGTATAAGTTTGCTGGTTTGTTGGCGTGCCACATCTTTGATTGCTACGCGCACTACTTGTACGCCACATAATGGCAAGCCTCCGATCAGTTTCTTCGGAAATTATACAGTACCTCGTCATCTTACACGGCTACTTACATCAAGGCGCCTATATGAAAGCGAAAATGGGCTTTACAATTTTCCGGGTGGACGACCTACCTACCGCGTCAGCCGATGAATGTTCTACGCCACTGTATGGCTGTGTGGCCGCCAAACTGCCCTCTCATAATGTGCGGTCATGGATTTTTTTTTTACTTCCCCATCATTTCCAACTTTCAATCTCTGATCCCTGCTCACCCTTCCCTCACCCTTTGCGGACCAGATTGAGACGAGAATCATCGCTCCTCTTTCCTTTGTAATTCATTTGCAGCAATACCAGTAGTTGGTGTGATGACGGGACGTGACGGCGTGAACGGGACTGTCTGTGATGCGATGCAATATCAGCAATCCCTACTGTATGGATTTTATTGGTACTGGAATATACAGTACAGTTGATAATTCAATCGGAATGAGGACGGACAATGTATTTGAAAACCGTGCTTTGTAAAGTATAGCGCTGTACCGAAGGGAAAGAAAAGAAAGTGACTGCTTGAGATCCCCCTTTCTCAGATGTTGTCCGATATGACGCGAGATGGTGCTGCGTTGTCCCTAGAGCCCCGTCCCCAGCGCAGCCAAGGCCAACTCTGGACTGTGTTGGAATCTTGCCATGTCGAAGGTAATTGCCGGGCCGGTACCTTGAGAGGCCAGTTGTATTCCCTGCATGTCGTCTTCCTTGGGACGAGGGAAGAGGAGGAGTTCCGGTCTGATAATCAGGAACAGGAGGACATTGATGGCACCGGAAAGGTAAAACATCGAGGTAGCAAAAAACGTAGCCGCCGACGATACATGATGGTTACTGAATAGTAACCAGCGTGTTATGGAGATAGGAAGGACGATAAGGGAGTACGCCAGGGGGTAGCTTGATGATGGATGTCTGTGAGTGAAATTCACTCGAGAGGTGATCGCTTACAGAAGCATTCCCAATGTTGCCCGCCTCTGTGCGTATCCAACCCTCTGATCAGCGTTCCACCAATGAAATCTGTACTCTTCATCGATCGACCAGAAGCCCTCCGCCCAGAAATACAACGGAATGTATAGTATCGCCGAAACAAATAGTGCGATCCACATCCAGACGTATTCGCCACCAAGGCGTTCTCCCAGGTACTGAGGGCTGATCCAGCACCAATACTGACCCGAGTAGTGTCAGCGGTGAAAAAGAATAAAGATAAATTACGCACAGGTGTAGGTGTTTCATAATTCTTGTGGGTGCCTTTGCCGATGGCAACCCAGAGCGTAATGAAAACGCAAGCAAGGCAGACCAGGCCAAGGGCAACGCCACGTGCCTTTACGCCAACTCGCCACACGGCCGCAACAAAGGTGTGGACAGCAAGAAGCTGGTAAGCTGTATATCGGCGGGGTCTCACACGCAAAGATATTAGGAGAGGAGACACACAAGGATAATCAGGGCGACTCCGGGTTCACTAATTTGTTTGACAAGGCCTTGTGCTGTGCAATAGGGCCCTGTCGTGACGATCCCGTTGTGAGCCCACCTGATACTGAGGATACCACCAGTTGCTTGCAAAAAATCGAATACGAAAAGCGAGAACTATCGTGTAAATCCAATGAGCCAACCAAATGGCAATAGAAAAACTGTCAGGTAGACCATATAGATGTCAGCAGGCCCTTGAAACAACTTCCAATTATCGTTTGGGAACTTCTTCTTATACCAATGTACGTTCCACTGTGCAACATCTTGTCAAACAGAATAAACACGTGAATGGAAGTCGGACGTACGCCAATCCAGATAAATATGACGATGACACAAATGTAACTAAGGAACGATGCTTCAGCCGCCAACTGTAAATCGAATGAGTTCAGTCGAAGACAGATAAGCTAGATGCTCACAATTAAACCGATAATATCCCCGTGTGTCAAACACGAAATCCAGGGGTTGCGACTGTCCTGAGACTGTAGGGATTGTTGATACTGCTGCGCATTACAGACAGTCCCGTGCATGCCATCGAGTTCCAGCATCACTACTGCTGTGAATAGATTCGAAAGAAGCGACTGGCGATGACAATCTTCTTGGTCTTGTGCGAGAAGGGCGAGAGAAGAGTGGGCAGGGACCTATCTGCCAGTCCGAGTCGGATACGACGCAAATTAAAGGAATCGATGTTCGTAAATTACGAGAGTGTCCGTGTTGACAGCTCATACAGCACCGGAAGTCCTGTAAAGGTTGACTTGATAAATGGAGACGCCGACATATATCAAACACGGCCTGGGGACGTGTAGAATTTCCATTTGAATGAGAAGAAGACTCAGGAGACTCGCCGCTATGGAAGTACTTGTTACCGTATCGTGTCGCATAGCAATTAAGCACGCACAGCTCGTAACATAAGTACTGTCACACAACAGCCTTCCCCGTATGTGTAGGAACATTGCAGGAACGAGCTCTAGAACTTGCGGCGGTGCCAACAATTTCCGAGGCCCCAGGGCCAGGAACTACGCTAGGCGATTGACACCACATGGACCGAAGTAACTTGGAAGCAGAACAGCACAAGACATGTCCTGAGGTACTTGAGATTCGTTCATGTTCAATTGGCATGCGTTGTTACGAGACTACGCGCATCTTAGTTTTGCAATAAGAATACCGCTGAAGAACGTATTCCGGTAAAGGAAGCCCTTCTGGGTATTGCAATCCAGCGGAAATGAAATCTAAAGTTTCCGCCGCGTTGGTAGTAAGTATTTCGGGTTAGCGAATAGACGCCAATCAGAATATATCACTGGCTGGCATACCACCATTGGTCAGTTGTGAAGCTTGTGAAGGGTCACAGCATACGTCAGTTGACGTACGGCGATAGAGGGGCGATTAAGTTATTAGAAGTTTTGATGATGGTGATGCATGCAGTGATGTCTGCAATCGGCAGCAGTTTACACGTACCCCTCCGTCAGTACTAGTGTTGGCGCTTGGCGCTCAAGCCATTACGTCGTATGAAGCTCGTCGCCCTGTGCAAACAATGCGAATATCAGCGCCCAACTCTTATCACTTTCCCTGCCCTCTTCTGGGCAAGGGCCCGGGAGCCGTATAGTATACACAAACAAATCAGAACAATTAGTAGACTCTCATTGATGTAGTGCTACATAGGGTTCTGCACCCCAAGGTGCACGTTAATGGAAGCCAAAAAAAAAATCAGCGCCCAATCTCCAAGAGATTCATGCTCTTACTATGGTTCATTGCGAGCGCAGCGAAGCAATTATCGGCTTCAGGAACACGAAGACTGAACAAACAAGTACAAATCAACATACATCTCAAATAATTGATGTAAATCGCCACATATCCCTTGGCGACTCACTTTTCCTCCTTTGAGTTTCCTTTCCTTTTTCCTCTTCTCAGCCCGCACTCTCTTCATTCCCTTATCTCTGACCTTCTCGGACCCACAAGCGCGACACTCAGCCGCGCTACAGCACAATACCGAGCACTGTTTACGGACGCATATCAGTATCGTATTAATACTGATTATTTCCGAGTCAACTATATGTACTGATTGTGGTGGATGTAGCTCTCTTCTCGAGAAAAGGATAGATGCTGTTTATGTGGCGGCGTACACAAGGCCGAGGGCGCAGAGCCAAGAAGCTCGAATGTTTGCCGACAGAAGGCACCCCGAATTCTGCGGGCTGTTTACTATTGATGAAGCGCGTATCTGCAACCCGTCGCCGTCTTCGGTTGCATCTTTCATTGATACGATAGTACCGGATCACACAAAGGCTGAGCTCAATCACCATAAACCCTACGTGATGCGCGCATGATGCATGATGTCCAGTGTAAGCTCTGATAGCACACTTTAAATGTTTTATGCACGGAGAATATTTGGACAAACATCGTCAGTACTAGTAAAATTGCAAATTGAAGTCCCCATCTGCATGTTCCTGGGCCGAACTGTAGATGCTATCATACTCCTCGCACCTCGCGACCTCTCACCACAGTTTGGCGCTGCTACAGCCTTAGGCTTCTGATTATTACGCCCATTACTTGTACGCGGCATTACTCCCTTAATGGTGAGCTTCCGATCAGCTTCCTTCGGAGAATCTTCCTCGTCTTACACGACAATTTCACCAGATAGCAAAATTGGGCAGAATCCCAATGCCCCAGATTGTGACACGCCTGGTCCTCCGTCCTCTTATATGTGGACGTCCTACCCACCACGTCAGCCATCACAAGAATCTCCTGCGCAGCTGTATGGGCATCAAGCCTGTGCTCTCGTAATGTACGGCCATAGATTCCTTTTATATTTCCCATAAGTCTACAAATCCCTGACCACTTCTCACCCTTCCCTCACTCTTTGCCGACCAGATTGAGACAAGAACCATCGCTCCTCTCTCCCTTCTAATTCATTCGCAAGAATACCAGTAGTCGGCGTGATGGTGGCCCTCGATGCCATAACAGAGACTGTCTGTAGTACGCAGCAGGATAGTATTCAACATCGCGGATTTTTATAAATGTTTAACACACGGGGAGAGTATTGGCTTAGCTGTGAGCATCTTATCCCATCAGTCTTCGTTTCGCACTCATCCAATCTACAGCTAGTAGCCGAAGCATCGTTCATAAGTTCCATTAGTGTTGTTGTCATATTCATCTGGATCGGCGTATGTTCGATTTCCTTTCACGCATCTCTCCTGTTTGACGACATGTTGCATAGTGTAACGTACGATGGTACAGGAAGACGTTTCCGAAGGGTGACTGGAAGCTGTTCCAGAGGCCGGCTGATATCTACATGGTCTGCCTGACAGTTCTTCTGGTGCTATCTGCTTATCTCATTAAACTCTCTCAATAGTTCTCGCTTTTCGTATTTGACCTTTTGCAGGCAATTGGTGGTGTCCTCAATAGCAGATGGACTCACCGCGGGATCGTCGTGACAAGGCACTATTGCACAGCACAGGGCACCATCCAAGAGATTAGTCAATTTGGAGTCGCGCTGATTAACGTCGTGCGTCTCACCTTTATAATAATGTGTTTTGGTCTGAGACACTGATGTGCATTTCACCAGCTTCTTGCCGTCCACACTTTCGTAGCAGCCCTATGGCGAGTTGGCCTGGAAGCGCGTGGGGTTGCTCTTGGCATGGTTTGCCTTGTTTGCGTTTTCATTACGGTCTGTTTTGCCATCGACCCGGGCATTATCAAAAATGATGAACTGCCTTCACGCGTGCGTTTACTCAATCCCGTTCTTTTCCACTCTTTCCTCATTGCTGACACTCCACGGGCCAGTATTGGTGCTTGTACAGTCCTGGATCCGTTGGCACGGACTTCAGTGGTGAATATATCTGGTTGTGGATCACACTACTAGTATTTGCTTCAGCAATATTATATATCCCACTATATTTCTGGGCGGAAGGTCGCCTTTCTGTTGACGAAGAATGCTGGTACAGGTTTCGCATGTCGGACCTCAATCAGAGGGCTAGATACCCACAGCGGCGAGCTGCATTGGGAATGCTTCTGTGAGTTATCGCCTCTCGAGTTTTGAACCCGGCTCATAGATTATTAAACTGTCAGTTACCCCCTTGCAAGTGCCCTCGTCCTTCTTCCTCTCTTCATACCACAATGGTTGGAACTCGATAGCTACAACAACGTATCGTCACAATGTTCAACCTATCCGGCGCAATTGATGTGTTCCTGTTCCTGAATGTTGGACCTCAACTCCTCCTTTTCCCCCGTCCCGAGAAACTTGTCGAGCCAAACATAGAACTTTCTCCTCCTCAAGGTACTGACTCGAAAATGTTCTCCGAACATAGCCCAGAGCCGACCTCGGCGGCGGTGCAGGTGGAGGGTTCTAGAAACAACGCAGGACAATGCCTCGTCAGTTCTAGACGAATATCGGATGACATCTAACCGGCCTAACCACTTGAACTGGACTGCTTTTTCGAAGCAGCTATGTTGCCTATTTGTTTTTTCCTTGGTACAGCACTGTAAGGTGGACAGTGTAGCTGCGTTCGCACAATTGTTGTGGGTCACGTATGGTTCCATTTCTAGATTGTGACAGGTTTATAATCGTGCTACTACGATAGACACTTTCAATCCAGTTTTCGCCTTGGCGACTCACTTTTCTTCCCTTTTGAGTGCTTTCCCTTTCCTCTTTCCTCTTTTCAGCCCGCTGCACCAAGCCCAGGACGCCGAACCGAGCCAGTCGCCGAGCAGAGCCGCCGAGCAGTCACGCGCTCCTTGCGCTCAGCGTTGGCTGGATGCAGTTTCCTCCCTTCATTCTTCGACCTGAGGGCTCAAGACGCCAACCCAAGCCTGGCTTCTGCGGGTTGTTTACTATTGATGAATCACGTATCTGAAACCCGTTGCCATCTTTCGTTGCATCTTTCATTGATACAATAGTACCAGGTCACGCAAAATGTCTTATTTTGCTGAGCTCAATCACCATAAACCTTACATGATGCACGCATGTTGTTCAGCCAGCGTAAGCTCTGACAGCACAATTTAAATGTTTCATTTCCTAATGGAAGTAAAAAGGGGCAGTGTATCGGTCGACACATGTCAGAGTAATTGGTAATTGAAGTCCCCATCTGTATGTTCCCGTGCCCGGGCCGTACCGTAAATCCTGCTTCCGACTGGACCTCATCAGTTTGTTGGTTTGTTGGCGCCGCCACAGGCTACACGCACAAAATGGCGAGCCTCCGATCAGTTTCTTCGGAAATTTTTTCCTTGCGTCTTACACGGCGACTTCGCTACATCAAAGCGCTTTCTAATCTCTGTTTCCCTGCTCACCCTTCCCTCACCCTTTGCCGACCAGATTGAGAACCAGTGCTCGTCTTTCCTTTTTAATTCATTTGCAGAAATACTCGTAGTCGGCGCGATGACAGGACTCGACAACGTAAATGGGACTATCTGTTATACGCTGCTCTATGATCAATCCCTAGAGCTCACGTTTAATGGCAATTTGGGCCCCTCGATTTCATGTTTAACACACAGAGAATGTATTGGCTTAGCTGTGAGTTCTGGCCCGTCGGTCTTCCTCTTGAACTCATCCAATATGCAGCTAGCAGCCGAAGCATCGTTCATTAGTTCCATCAGTGTTGTTGTCATATTTATCTGGATCGGTGTATGTTCGATTTCCTTTCACGTATCTCTCCTGTTTGACGACATGTTGCATAGTGGAACGTACGATGGTACAGGAAAACGTTTCCGAAGGGTGACTGGAAGTTGTTCCAGAGGCCAGCTGATATCTACATGGTCTGCCTGACAGTTTTTCTGGTTCTATATGCTCATCTCATTGAACTCTTTCGATAGTCCTCGCTTTTCGTATTCGACCTTTTGCAAGCAATTGGTGGTGTCCTCGATATCAGATGGGCTCACCACGGGATCGTCACAACAGGGCACTATTGCACAGCACAAGGCATCATTAAACAGATTGGTGAAGTTGGAATCGCGCTGATTAACGTCGTGCGTCTCACCTTTATAATATTGTGTTTTGGTCTGGGACCCACTGATGTGCATTTTGCCAGCTTCTTGCCGTCCACACTTTCGTAGCGGCCCTGTGGCGAGTTGGTCTGGAAGCGCGTGGGGTTGCTCTTGGCATGGTTTGCCTTGTTTGCGCTTTCATTACGCTCTGTGTTGCCATCGGCGCAGGCATTCACAAGAGTTATGAAGTGCCTACACCCGTGCGTTATACTCAATCCCGTTTCTTTCCACTCTTTCTTCGTAGCTAACCACTGCTCGGGTCAGTATTGGTGCTGGATCAGTCCTAAGTTCGTCGGCATGGGCCTTGGTGGTGAATATGTCTGGCTGTGGATGGCACTATTTACTTCGGCAATATTATATATCCCACTATATTTCTGGGCGGGAGGTCGCTTGTCTATTGACGAAGAGAGCTGGTACAAGTTTCACATGTCGGACCCCGATCAGAAGGTTAGATACGCACAGCGGCGAGCCGCATTGGGAATGCTTCTGTGAGTTATTGCCCCTCGAGTTGTGAACCCGGCTCATAGATTATTAAACCGTTTAGTTACCCCCTTGCAAGTTCCCTCGTCCTTCTTCCTCTCTTCATACCACGATGGTTGCAATTCAGTCACCACAACGTATCGTCGGCAGCTATTTTTTTCGGCGAGACAATGTTCAACCTATCCGGCGCAATCGATGTGCTCCTGTTCCTGATTGTCAGACCTCAACTCCTCCTTTTCCCCGTCCCGAGAAACTTGCCGAGCCAGACATAGAACTTTCCCCTCAAAGTACTGTCTCGAAAATGTTCTCCGAACATATCCCAGAGTCGACCTCTGCGGCGCTGCAAGTGGAGGGTTCTAGAAACAACGCAGGGAAATGCCTCGTCAGCTCTAGACGAATATCGGATGACATCTAGCCGCACTGCTTTTTCGAAGCAGATGCTTTTCCTATTTGTTTTTCCTCGGTACAGCACTGTAAGGTGCACGTGCTTGCACGACTCAAGGCGTCATGTCATTCGACTAACTGCTCGCATTTGGGGCATCGTCATTCGGGAACATTCGTCGACTGCCTTGAAGCCGGGTGTTAACCGGAAAGGTTCTCGGGATGCTCTACTCCGTAATTCTTCTCTCAGCCTGCTCCCCATCTCCAATACTTGTTACGACTGTAACTTCCTCCCTTCCTTACTTTTACTTTTACGAGCCAACGAGGTAACATAGTCATATGCTTACCTGGGCTGTCTTACGTGGCGTAGTTGGTCAAATATATTACGTTTCACCTTTCATGGGTCATGCGGTCACGTGTGGTTCCATTTTAGATGTATGCGACACTCTCAATCCAATCCAGCCCTTCCCTTTGGCGACTCACTTTTTTTCCTGGTTTTAGTTTCCTTTTTTCTTTTCTCTTCTCAACTCGCACTCTCTTCACTCCCTTATCTCTGGCCTTCCCGGACTCACAAGCGCGACACTCAGCCACGCTACAGCACAATACCGAGCGCTGTTTACGGACGCATATCAGTATCATACTAATTAAATTGTCTCTGAGTCAATCTATGTACCGATTATGGTGGATGTAGCTCTCTTCTCAGGCTCGAGAAAAGGATAGATGCTGTTTACGTGGCGGCGTAAACAAGGCCGAGGGCGCAGAGCCAAGAAGCTCGAATGTTTACCGACAGACGGCACCCCAACATCTGCTGCGGGCTGTTTGATATTGATGAATAACGTATCTACAACCCGTCGCCATCTTCGTTGCATCCTCCATTGATACAATAGTACCCGGGTCACGCAAAATTTCTTATTTGTGAGTTCAATCACCATAAACCTTACGTGATGAACGCATGATGCATGCTGTCCAGTGTAAATGTTTTATGCATGGAGAACATTTGGACAAACATAGTCAGTACTAGTAAAATTGCAAATTGAAGTCCCCATCTACATGTTCCCGGACCGCACTGTAAATGCTATCATTCATACTCCTTGGACGCAACCTCTCACCAGTTTGGCGCCGCTACAACCTGAGGCTTCTGATTGTTACGCGCATTACTTGAAACAAGGCCGCATTACCTCCTTAATGGTGAGCCTCTGGTTAGCTTCCTTCGGAGATTATTCGTCTTACACGGCGAACTCACCATTTAAATCAAGGCGCCTATGAGAAAGCGAAATTTCGGGCATTCCAATTCCCCAAATTGCGACATGTCGTGTTCTCTTACATGTGGACATCCTACCTACCACGTTAGCCATCACAAGAATCTCCTGCGCAGCTGGGCGTCAACCCTGTGCTCTCGTAACGTATGGCTATAGATTCCTTTATGTTTCCCATAGTCTACAAATTTCTGACCCCTACCCTTCCCTTACTCTTTGCCAACCAGATTGAGACGAGAACCATCACTTCCCTCTCCTTTCTAATTCCTTTGCAGGATACCCGTAGTCGGCGTGATGGCGGCATTCGATGGCGTACATGGGACTGTCTGTAATGCGCAGCAGTATAATCAATCCCAAGAGTTCGCGTATCCTAATTATAGTAGCGGCCCTCGATTTCATGTTTAACACACGGGAGAGTATTGGCTTAGCTGTGAGCATCATATCCCATCAGTCTTCGTTTCGCACTCATCCAATCTACAGCTAACAGCCGAAGCATCGTTCATAAGTTCCATTAGTGTTGTTGTCATATTCATCTGGATCGGCGTATGTCCGATCTCTATTCAAGTATTCCTCCTGTTTGACGACATGTGGCATAGCGGAACGTACGATGGTACAGGAAAACGTTTCCGAAGGGTGAATGGAAGTTGTTCCAGAGGCCGGCTGATATCTACATGGTCTGCCTGACAGTTTTTCTGGTGCTATCTCCTCATCTCATTGAACTCTCTCGATAGTTCTCGCTTTTCATATTCGACTTTTTGCAAGGAATTGGTGGTGTCCTCGATATCAAATGGGCTCACCGCGGGATCGTCACAACAGGTCACTATTGCACAGCACAAGGCATCATCAAACAGATTGGTGAAGTTGGAGTCGCGCTGATTAACGTCGTGTGTCTCACCTTCATAATATTGTGTTTTGGTGTCTGAGACCCACTGATGTGCATTTCGCCAGTTTCTTGCCATCCACACTTTTGTTGCGGCCCTGTGGCGAGTTGGCCTGGAAGCACGTGGCGTTGCTCTTGGCATGGTTTGCCTTGTTTGCGCTTTCATTACGCTCTGTGTTGCCATCGGCGCAGGCATTCACAAGAGTTATGAAGTGCCTACACCCGTGCGTTTTACTAAATCCGTTCCTTTCCACTCTTTCTTCATTGTTGACCACTACTCGGGTCAGTATTGGTGCTGGATCAGTCTTAAATTCGTGGGCATGCGCCTTGGTGGTGAATTGATCTGGCTATGGATCGCACTATTTACTTCGGTAATATTATATATCCCACTATATTTCTGGGCGGAAGGTCTCTTGTCTGTTGACGAAGCAAGCTGGTACAAGTTTCACATGTCGGACCCCGATCAGAAGGTTAGATACGCACAGCGGCGAGCCGCATTGGGAATGCTTCTGTAAGTTATCGCCTCTCGAGTTATGAACCCGGCTCATAGATTATTAAACCGTCAGTTACCCCTTGCAAGTTCCCTCGTCCTTCTTCCTCTCTTCATACCACGATGGTTGATATTCAATCTCCACCACGTATCGTCGGCAGCAATTTTTTTCGGCGAGACAATGTTCAACCTATCCGGCGCAATCGATGTGCTCCTGTTCCTGATTGCCAGACCTCAACTCCTCCTTTTCCCCGTCCCGAGAAACTTGCCGAGCCAGACATAGAACTTTCCCTCAAAGTACTGTCTCGAAAATGTTCTCCGAACATATCCCAGAGTCGACCTCTGCGGCGCTGCAAGTGGAGGGTTCTAGAAACAACGCAGGGAAATGCCTCGTCAGCTCTAGACGATTATCGGATGACATCTAACCGCACTTCTTTTTCGAAGCAGATGCTTTTCCTATTTGTTTTTCCTCGGTATAGCACTGTAAGGTGCACGTGCTCGCACGAAGGTCATGCGGCCACGTGTGGTTCCATTTTAGATGTATGTTACCTGGTAGACACTTTCAATCTAGTTTTCCCCTTGGCGACTCACTTTTTTTTCCCTTTGAGTTTCCTTTCCTCTTTCCTCTTCTCAGCTCACTGCACCAGTCTCAGGACGCCGAGCCGTCACTCGCTCCTTGCGCCCAACACTGGATGCAGTTTTCCTCCCTTCACTCTTCGACCTGAGGCCTTACCCTCTGGTCGATCACTTACTCTCTTCATTCCCTTATTTCTGACCTCCCCGGACTCACAAGCGCGACACTTAGCCGCGCTACAGCACAATATCGAGCACTGTTTACGGGATGCATATCAGTATCATACTAATTAAATTGTCTCTGAGTCGATATATGTACCGATTATGTTGGATGTCGCTCTCTCCTCGAGCTCAAGAAAAGGATAGATGCTGTTTACGTGGCGGCGTACACAAGGCCGAGGGCGTAGAGCCAAGAACCTCGACTGTTTACCGACAGACGGCACCCCGACTTCTGCTGCGGGCTGTTTAATAGTGATGAATAACGTATCTACAACCCGTCGCCATCTTTCGTTGCATCTTCCATTGATACGATAGTACCGGGTCACGAAAATTTTCTTATTTGGTTGAGCTCAATCACCATAAACCTTACGTGATGCGTGCATGATGCATGATGTCCAGTGTAAGCTCTGATAGCACACTTTTAAATGGAGAATATTTGGACAAACATCGTCAGTACTAGTAAAATTGCAAATTGAAGTCATTTTTCCGGGCCGTACTGTAAATGCTATCATACTCCTCGGACGCGACCTCTCACGATCACCAGTTTGGCGCTGCTACAACCTGAGGCTTCTGATTGTTACGCGCATTACTTGTAACAAGGCCGCATTACCTCCTTAATGGTGAGCCTCCAGTTTGCTTCCTTCGGAGATTATTCGTCTTACACGGCGATTAAACCAGTTAAATCAAGGCGCCTATGAGAAAGCGAAATTTTGGCAGATTGCGACATGTCGTGTTCTCTTACATGTGGACATCCTACCCACCACGTTAGCCATCACAAGAATCTCCTTCGCAGCTAGGCGTCAACCCTGTGCTCTCGTAACGTATGACTATAGATTCCTTTATATTTCCCATAGTCTACAAATTTCTGACCCCTACCCTTCCCTTACTCTTTGCCAACCAGATTGAGACGAGAACCATCACTCCCCTCTCCATTCTAATTCTTTCGCAGGAATACCCGTAGTCGGCGTGATGGCGGCCCTCGATGGCGTACATGGGACTGTCTGTAATGCGCAGCAGTATAATCAATCCAAAAAGTCCGCGTATCATAACTATAGTAGCGGCCCTCGATTTCATGTTTAACACACGGGAGAGTATTGGCTTAGCTGTGAGCATCTTATCCCATCAGTCTTCGTTTCGCACTCATCCAATCTACAGCTAACAGCCGAAGCATCGTTCATAAGTTCCATTAGTGTTGTTGTCATATTTATCTGGATCGGCGTATGTTCGATCTCCTTTCACGTATGTCTCCTGTTTGACGACATGTTGCATAGTGGAACGTACGATGGTACAGGAAAACGTTTCCGAAGGGTGACTGGAAGTTGTTCCAGAGGCCGGCTGATGTCTACATGGTCTGCCTGACAGTTTTTCTGGTTCTATCTGCTCATTTCGTTGAACTCTCTCGATAGTTCTCGCTTTTCGTATTCGACCTTTTGCAAGCAATTGGTGGTGTCCTCGATATCAAATGGGCTCACCGCGGGATCGTCACAACAGGTCACTATTGCACAGCACAAGGCATCATCAAACAGATTGGTGAAGTTGGAGTCGCGCTGATTAACGTCGTGTGTCTCACCTTTATAATAATGTGTTTTGGTCTGGGACCCACTGATGTGTGTGCATTTCGCCAGCTTCTTGCCGTCCACACTTTCGTAGCGGCCCTGTGGCGAGTTGGCCTGGAAGCGCGTGGCGTTGCTCTTGGCATGGTTTGCCTTGTTTGCACTTTCATTACGCTCTGTGTTGCCATCGGCGCAGGCATTCACAAGAATTATGAAGTGCCTACACCCGTGCGTTTACTCAATCCCCGTTCCTTTCCACTCTTTCTTCATTGCTGACCACTACTCGGGTCAGTATTGGTGCTGGATCAGTCTTAAATTCATGGGCATGCGCCTTGGTGGTGAATTGATCTGGCTGTGGATCGCACTATTTACTTCGGTAATATTATACATCCCACTATATTTCTGGGCGGAAGGTCTCTTGTCTGTTGACGAAGAGTGCTGGTACAAGTTTCACATGTCGGACCCCGATCAGAAGGTTAGATACGCACAGCGGCGAGCTGCATTGGGAATGCTTCTGTAAGTTATCACCTCTCGAGTTATGAACCCGGCTCACCGATTATTAAACCATCAGTTACCCCCTTGCAAGCTCCTTCGTCCTTCTTCCTCTCTTCATACCACGATGGTTGATACCCAATCTCCACCACGTATCCTCGGCAGCTATTTTTTTCGGCGAGACAATGTTCAACCTATCCGGCGCAATTGATGTGCTCCTGTTCCTGATTGCCAGACCTCAACTCCTCCTTTTCCCCCGTCCTGAGAAACTTGCCGAGCCAGACATAGAACTTTCCCTCAAAGTACTGTCTCGAAAATGTTCTCCGAAAATAGCCCGGAGCCGACCGAGGCGGCGCTGCAGGTGGGGGTCCTAGAAACAACGCAGGACAATCCCTCGTCAGTTCTAGACGAGTATCTGATGACATCTAGCCACTTGAAGTGGACTGCTTTTCCTATTTGTTGTTCCTCGGTGCAGCTCTGTAAGGTGGACAGCGTAGTGGCGCTCGCACGATGTCGTGGGTCACGTGTGGTTCATTTAATGTATATAATTAATCGCACTACCAGACACTTTCAATCTAGTTTTCCCTTTGACGACTCACTTTTCTCCCTTTTGAGTGCCTTCCCTTTCTTCTTTCCTCCTCTCAGCCCGCTGCACCAAGCCCAGGACGCCGAACCGAGCCAGTCACCAAGCGGAGCCGCCGAGCAGTCACGCACTCCTTGCGTTCAACGTTGGCTAGATGCAGTTTTCCTCCCTTCATTCTTCGGCCTGAGGGCTCAAGATGCCAACCCAAGCCAGTCGCCAAATGGTGCCGCCGTGGTGCCGCGCGTGTCTTACCCTCTGGTCGATCACTTTTACACACTTTACACCCTTATCTGTATTCTTCCCGGACTCACAAGCACGTTAATTAATTGTCTCCGAGTCAACTATATGTACTGATTGTGGTGTATGTAGCTCTCTCGAGAAAAGGATAGATGCTGTTTACGTGGCGGTGTGCACGAGGCCGAGGGCGCACAGCCAAGATCTTAAGCTTAAGAAGCTTGAATGTTTACGGACAGACGGCACTCCGATTTCTCCGGGCTGTTTACTATTGATGAATCACGTATCTGCAACCCGTCGCCATCTTTCTTTGCATCTTTCATTGATACGATAGTACCGGGTCACGCAAAATTTCTTATTTGGCTGGGCTCAATCACCATAAACCTTACGTGATGCGCGCATGATGCAGTGTAAGCTCTGATAGCACACTTTGGGGAGGGAAGTAAAAGACTAGTAAAATTGCAAATTGAGGCATGTTCCCGGGCCGTACTTGTACTGTAAATGCTATCATACCCTCGGACCTCACCAGTTTGGCGCCGCTACAGCCTGAGACTTCTGGTTGTTACGCGCATTACCTGTACGCCGCATTACCTCCTTAATGGTGAGCTTCCGATCAGCTTCCTTCGGAAATTATACCTCGTCTTACACGGCGATTTGTACCAGTTATATCAAGGCGCCTATGAGAAAGCAAAATTGGGCATTCCAATTCCCCAGATTGCGACACGTCGTGTTCTTTTACATGTGGACCGTCCTACCTACCACGTCAGCCATCACAAGAATCTTCTGCGCAGCTGTATGGGCGCCAAGCCTGTGCTCTCGTAATGTACGGCCATAGATTCCTTTTTATAATTCCCATAGTCTACAAATGTCTGACCCCTTCTCCACCCTTCCCTCACCCTTTGCCGACCAGATTGAGACGAGAACCATCGCTCCTCTCTCCCTTCTGATTCATTCGCAGGGATACCCGTAGTCGGCGTGATGGTGGCCCTCGATGGCGTAAATGGGACTGTCTGTAATGCACAGCAGTATTTTCAATCCCAAGAGTCCGCGGATCGCGACCCCTCGATTTCATGTTTAACACACGGGAGAGTATTGGCTTAGCTGTGAGCATCTTATTCCATCGGTCTTTCGTTTCGCACTCATCCAATCTACAGCTAGCAGCCGAAGCGTCGTTCATAAGTTCCATTAGTGTTGTCGTCATATTTATCTGGATCGGCGTACGCTCGAATTTTCCTTTCACGTGTTTCTCCTTTTTGACGCTATGTCGCATAGTGGAACGTACGGTGGTATAGGAAGAGGTTTCCAAGGGGTGAATGGAAGTTGTTCCAAGGGCCTGCTGACGTCTACATGGTCTGCCTGACAGCTTTCTCTTTGCCATTCACTCAGCTCATTGAATCTACATGATAGTTCTCCCTCTTTGTGTTCGATTTATTGCAGGCCATGGGTGGCGTTCTCGATGTCCGGTGGGCTCACAATGGGATCGTCACGACGGGACACTATTGCACAGCACAAGGCGTCATCCAACAGATGGGTGAAGTCGGAGTCGCTCTGATCACCCTCGTGCGTCTCACCTTTATGACAATATGAGACCCACTGATGTGCATTTCGCCAGCTTCTTGCCATCCACACTTTCGTAGCGGCCCTCTGGCAAGTTGGCTTGCAAGCGCGTGGCGTTGCCTTTGGCATGGTTTGCCTTTCTTGCGTTTTCATTACGCTCTGGGTTGCCATCGCCGCCGGCCGTCACAAGCATGATTTTGAAACGCCCACACCCGTGCGTTACTCAACCCCGTTCCTTTCTCATTGCTGACACTACTCGGGTCAGTACTGGTGCTGGATCAGCCCTAAGTTCTCGGGCATACGCCTTGGTGGCGAATACATCTGGCTGTGGATCGCACTACTCACTTCGACAATACTATACATCCCACTATATTTCTGGACGGAAGGCCGCTTGTCCGTTGACGAAGAGAGCTGGTACAAGTTTCACATGTCGGACCCCCCAATCATAGGTTTGAATACGCACAGCGGCGAGCTGCATTGGGAATGCTTCTGTGAGTTATCGCCTCTCGAGTTGTGAATCCGGCTCATAGATTGTTACTTAACCATCAGTTACCCCTTGCATATTCCTCATTATCCTTCCTCTCTCCATATCACGATGGTTACAATTCAGTGACCGCAGAGTCAAAGTATCGTCGGCAGCTACGTTTTTCGGCGTCACGATGTTCAACTTATCCGGTGCCATCAATGTGCTCCTGTTCCTGGTTGTCAGACCTCGGCTCCTCCTTTTCCCCCGTCCCGAGATACTCGTCGAGCCAGACATGGAACTTGCTCCTCCTCAAGGTACCAGCTCGGCAATTTTCTCCGACGTATCGAAATTCCAAAGCAGCCCAGAGCCGACCTCGGCGGCGCTGTTGGGGATGACGTCTCTAGAAACAGCGCAACACATTCCCGCATCAGCTCTAGACGAATATCGGATGACATCTAACCACTTTGAAGTGGACCGATTTTTTTTGGCGAAGCAGCTGCTTTTCCTATTCGTTTTTTCTCGGTACAACACCATACCGAGCACGGTTTGCGTCCGCATATCAGTATCATACTAATTGAATTCGTCTCTGAGTTAACTATATGTACGAATTACATAGTGGATGTAGGTCTCTCCTAGAGAAAGGAAGCTCGAGCGTTTACCAGCAAGACAGCACGCGGACTTCTTGGAGCCATCGCGACATAATGAATTACGTATCTGCAGGGTAAGGTGTATCTCAACCCGTCGCCGTCTTTCATTTGCATCTTTCGTTGTTGCATACTACAGTACTACGTAACGAAGAAACCCACCATCATTTGGTCACGCAATATTTCTTATTTCGATATTGCTTCAATCTTCATAAATCTTACGTGAATATGCGCGTATGATGCATGACATCGACTGATGCATGCCAGAAATGATTCGATCTAATAGTGAGAGCGCAAGCGCCGGGGTGATTCACCAACTCAACTGGTAGTACCGCGGCGCTGTATCCAGCAGGTGGAACTGCAGATGGCAGTGTAAGAAGCTCCGCCCGAGATGACCAGTTGCAGTTGTTGGGGTGGGGGCGGGGGCGGTGCTCGCTCCCGAAAGTGACTACAGTACTTCCCCTCAGGTTGATTGATGACATGACCCGACGGCCCCGGCCCGCGGGCGCGGGCGACTCGGAGTCTGCAGCTGCCAACAATCGATCGAGTCGGATGAAGTGCCAAATTGGTTGGGGTTGTCGATTGTTTCTCTTGTACTGTACTGCACGGCGCACCACATACTAGTACTATATCATATATCAGGTCATATAGTATATCCCTCTCCTCTTCGGCCCCTTTTCGTTTATTTCCCAGTACCTTTTTTTTTTATTAATAATAATATCATCCGATTCATCCTGCTTTTGTGGTGCGTGCCCAAAAAGCCAGACCTCAGATTGACTCGGCCGGACGTCCTTGACCGTGAACGTGTGAACATGTGAACCCGTGATAAATTGCTTGCCACCTTGCCACCATTGGCAGGCAGGCGGCGCGATCTTGATGATATGATCCCATCCATCAAAAATTATTTTTTTATTTAAAAATGTGCCAGGAACCCCCCACGTTCCGAGCGTATACTGTACCGTACTGTACAGAAGGAATTAATATTAAGGGTACGGTGTCGGTGCCGGGTGTGTGGGGGAACTCGGAGGAAAGCTAAGTTAGGTGTGTGTGACGCCGGGATGGATGGCCGTGGAAACCGGCCCGGATCACTATTATCACGCACACACACAACCGCCACCGCCGCCAGAACGCCACCACTACGGAGCCAACTGATCAAGCCGGTCACGGTCAAGGGATAAGTCAAGAACACCATTCCGAGAACACCATTCCGTGGAAGAGGAGGAAGGAATACCCGGATCTTTGGTCCAATGGTAGTCCATAGTACGACAAACCCTAGGTCCAGTCCACCCGGAACAACTATTCGATCGATTTCCCTTGGGGTCACGCGGCTTGTCGCACTCCGTGAAGATTATGTGGCTCGCTAAAGTAGCTCTCCTCCATTGATCTAGATGATCCAGTTTATCGAGGAATGCCCTTTACTACAGTAGGTAGTGCTTTGTGCTTGCCCAAGTCGACAAACCGTTCGCAACATCCACATGTGTGCGACCAGGGTTGAGGACCACTGCACATTTGTGACGTAGCAATTTGGCAGCTGAGCAGGCAGGGTTCATATCAATAATACCTTACAGTTAACTTCTTCCCAACCCAAGTGAAATCCTGATCCTGGGCATAGCAGCTACTCCTATACACCATACACTAATAGGACAGTACCAGATGTATTGTGCGATGCCCGTCTGCGAAGTTTGATGATCAAGATTCAGCACGTTGCAAACCTTTCTCAAGACTGACCTGGTTACAGTTCTAGCAACGGGTACGAGGGCACGACGAGGACACTTCGGAATGCTACAGTAGCCGGCACACTGTATCGTGAGGATCCACAAACCTGGAAGAGACTAGTGTGGATTGATCTTTCGTGAACCTGATTCTAAACCGAAGCACGACCTTGAGCACGACGGGATTCTGACCGGATGATTGGCGCACGCCGCGCGTATCTTTACCTTCTCCTCCCAGGTTTCTGGGGTTCGACGGCGAGAAGAAGATCGACTTGGATAATTAAGGTGGCCCCTTCAGTTTTCCATCCACGGTGCCGCACTCATCTACAATTGTACAGTAGCAACGCTCATCTCCGAAGGAAATATATCTGCAGGCGCAACGTTACTGTAGTGCTTCGATCGGAGGGGGACAAGACAAGGGAAAGAAGAATAAATTATACGATAGGGGTTATAACGGGTTCCTATCGGTAAATCACCAATTCACGCCCATGGATGGTTAGCGATCGATACAGTACCTTGGGGACGGGTGGCCGCTAAATCGATTAGCGCTCGCACGGCGCACGCGAAGGTCCATTGATTCCGAACTGAATTAACCGGGATAGCTACCCAGAAAAGCGCCCTGTGTTGTGGCGCATTCTGTAGATTTCCATGGTACTGTACAAAGGCCAGGGGGGGGAATAAATACATATGTATCGAGTAGTGCTGATAAGGCCATCGCGCATACTTGTTCGGATTGGGATTGAGATGGATACCCGATACGGCCAATTACGGGAATGTTCTGACGTCCGCAATTCGCCGAGGTACAGTATGTCACACGTATCACTGGGGCAGGACATCATACCAATGAGACTTGCCAAGGCTCAACGCGACAACCAGCTGACCCAAACCCATCATTTGATATACTCAGCTCAGATTAACACACATGCATTATACTGGAACTAATCGGTGTGTGTACCTTGAAGCTTGTCTGAGTAATCGTCGTTTCATAAGCTGTAGTCGCACCTTTCGGAGTTCCGTGTGTGACTGTACCGTGACTGTATGGACCACTTTTCTGATAGGAGTGGAGCGCGGCGAGCGCGCATAACTAAAACCGTATCCACTGTATCCACAAGAATGCTCCACGCTCAGGCAAGAATTGCGAAGACAGTTGAGCGACTGTGCAAAGGAAAGGCCATCCAAACCGTGTTTCGTGGCGGAGATTAATATTTGAAGACATCAGCTCACCAGGTCCAGGATCAGGGCATGTCAGCCCGGGCGTGGTGAGCCACAGTTGCGATCGTGTTGGCACACACTCCACTTTTACTTAACCGGGACCGGACGACCGGAATGAGTGGAGAAGGCAACCAAGGTGACGTCATTGGAAGGATACTTGTTCACCCACAAGACCCGACGCAGTCATATCCCGCGGCACTGGCTCACCCCACTACTAGTACTCTCGCTTTCATCCTTTTCTTAATCCGACCAACATCTTCAAAACCCCCTTACACGCCTGGCACCCGTTGTCACCTGTCCCTGGTCCCTTCAAATGTCCCATGCGTGTCCGTTCGACCAAGCCAGTGATCGGCATCCCACCCCGCCACTCTCGCCGTCAATGTCTTCGGGTTCTTCTCGCGAGAGTTCTGCCCCATCCTTCTCTACTTCCCCCTCTTCGCGTCTCCCTAGAGACATCGACGGTCTACACTCAACATATCCCGGCTCACAACCGTTAGGGCACAGCAACCCGGTTATTGAACTCGGTCGCATGCCTGACGTGCTTGGAGATGACACGGTGATGCTGGATGAATGGGAAGGGGAAGGGGAGGGTAAGCGAGAAGTAAGGGACGATGGTAAGCACATTCTGGAAATATTCTTTTTTCGTTCTTTTTTTGCCATTCCTGGCAGTCTCGGTTTGTGATGTGAGAAGTGCCTCAGAAAGGATGTATGTAATGATGGAAACTGGTATTGGGGCCGCACGAGCAAACGTAAGATTTGTATGTAATTCGGGGATCTCCCGATTGCATTTCTTCCCACAACAGACATGATGACATTGGTCGATGATCCGTTTATTTCTGTCTTCTTTTTTCCCTCGCTTTTCTTGTTTTGGCTTCTTGTCCTTGTTTATTTACACTTCCATTGCCCCCACAGACACTTCTATCGACCCTCAACCCGTTCCGCTACAGCTGGAATCTTCTCTCTCTTTCTCTCCTCGTGCCTCTCAGTCCCGACTCAATTCTCTACCGTCGACAGACGTGATTGATGTACCAAAACTGGCGCGACAGGACGAACCCCCGCCCGCTTACGAAAACGTGGATGAACGTCCTTCAAGCCTTGCCGCCAGAGCTTCCCGGCCGCTTCCCAGGCCACCTATTGATCGCCTGAACAGTAGCTCTAGCACCCATTCAGTTGGTCTAGTAACAGGTGCAGGGCCTGCAGGGCCTCACGAGACTACCAACCCTACATCCCAGTCCTCTTCGTCGGCACCAATTTGTACTGATCCCGTGGTTTCTACAAGTCAGCCGTTTCCCATCGTGGCTGGCACTTCACAACCGCCCGCTGTATCCGTTGGAATGTTGCGTCCCGTCGATCCCTCTTCTCAAGACCAACTTGCTAGGTCGGCCGGTATCTCTCCGTTATCGTCGCAAAGCCCGTTCAGCTTCCCACCCCGGACGCCTTCAGAACCCGGTCAACAGTCAGCGCCGTCGAGCTCATTTAATCGAGATTCATTGTGGACTATGAATCAAAGTGCGGGCGCACAGCAAGAAACGTCACGGTCGACGGATCCAGTCTCTTCACGACCAGTATCATCACCTGGATCTATCCAAACACTGTCTCCACCTCCACCGTATTTTCCATCTGAATCGCCCCAAAGCCGAGTTGGTCGTCATCTGTCAGACTCCGCTGCTGACTCGAGATCCACCCACCGGCCTCGTCCAGCATTGCCCGCTAGTCGTGGACTACCTCCCCTGCACCGCCAACAATACTGGACCCACCGCCTGCACATTCTAACTCGGCTCGCAGGTCTCGTGCTCCCCATGAGCCTTTCTTGAGTGATGCGCCACCGCCTCCGGATAGTTGGATCGCTGTAGAGACCTCACCGGTAGAATATCGATTAGTTGTTCGATTGCCCGGCTTCGGGCGCGACTCAATGTGCGTTATCTGTTTCATGTTACCGCTTGCTCACTCAGACCGACTAACTACGTCTAAAGAACCCTTGCTGCAAGGCGCCGGCGCGTGTTGCACGTTGTGGCAGACTCATGGGAACCTGGTGGAGGTACGTAACAGGTTTACTGTTCCTTTAATGTAAGATCAAACGTTGGGCAGGTCACTTTGAGAGACGTATCTCTTTTGGGTATGATGCCGACCTTGGCCATGTACGCGCCGAGTTTGACGGCGAGATACTCCGTGTAATCGTCCCACGCCGCACTCCACCGCTCACCTGGTATGGTGCGACATGTGAATAGCCCAGGAGCCGGCCACGTTTTCATTGCCCCACTGTTGCTTACGCCATATTATCAATTTCCATCATTAGTTGTGTCGCAGCACTTTACATCATACGCAGCCCTTGACTGTCATATTTCAATCCGGGAATGGAAACTCTAGCGCACCGAATGCCACGCCACATCGTGGACTACCCCGGAGAAGATATAAACTCTTGGTCCGATGATATTTGGATGGACGCCCATATGCCCGGGTGACCCACCGAACGCATATTGTACCGTGACGGACTTAGTACAACCGCATATACTTTTACAAGACAACGCGCATGACCCACAGCATTATCTCTATACTTACTTCATTCATCCCTCTGTCATTGGCCACCCGCTCTCTCACCCTCTCACTTTATGCCACATTCCTCCATCTTATCGTCTACCCTTTTCCACCGTCCAGCAGACCTTTTTATTCGCTGTTACACCATGCACTTCTCGGATTGGGTAATACACCGTAGCTATATCTATCAGAGCACTCTACTTCACAAGTGCTGTTGTATAATCGTATTCCTGAGCGATTTCTTAAGACTGCGTGGGAATTGTGTGACCTCTCTGGCAATAGAAGGCGGCAGATGCCACACCATTCTCCCATTTATGGAGACATTAATGGAGGTTAATTCCATATGGGTTCTCATTCATCTTCTCCGAGGTCCAGGGTTATGTCTGCTTGCCTGAGTCGGTGGATGACGGAGTTACATGTTCCTGCCTTGATATGGCTATGGCCGGGTGGCCGGTCAAACACGACGCCCCCCGAGTTAAGTTATCACTCCACCTTCCAAACCAAAATACAATTGGTGCCCGTCTATGGATTTGTGCCTTGATGACTCATTCTTTGTGGAGCTCCTCATCCCCTTCTTCTACGGGCACTTCACTAGTACATTTATCGGTTGCTTCATCGGCACTACTTGGAGAAGAAAGAAGAGAATAAGAATACGGTTAGACACATTCAAAGTTTTCCGGGAAGCCGGGAATGTGCTGTCACTGGCAACTTCCGATGACGGAACGGACCTTTTTTCAGATGGTGGTTCAACATGTTAAGCACCGGGCGCATCGAACTCTACAAGTCACATACGGTACATATCATATATATATGTGCGCATGTGCATGTGCATGTGCATTGCCCATGAATCTAACCTTCTATATTATATATCTAGCGCAGTCGTTTAGATGAGAGATGAAACGCATCCATTCCATTCTATTCCTTTCAGCACTCCAGTTGAGGCGGTTGCCGCGACGATCACGGGGATGCCCCACCGGAGCCAGCCGGGAAAAATTCCGCAATCCCTACAATTAGGCTGTTGGGGGCGCCATAAGATACATGTCGATATTGACCTTGTGTGCGTCCGCGTCGTCCTCCTGTGAATGGAGAGGGAGAGAGGGCGAGGGGGATTAATTAATATAAAGACTCGTCGGAGGTATCCTTCACCGGGGTTGGGGGCAGTCAACGAATACCTCACCTTGAAATATAGGCCAAATAAGCGCTCGCCATCCGTAAGCACGCTTTCCCATCGAGGTGTGCATATGGCTCTTGTTTCAACGTAGGGCAGATGGGATATCACGTCACCCTGGAAGCACAGCCCCGCCGTGAGCAGCGTCGGTGCTGTGACGACGCGCGTCCGGTTCCCGTTCTCGTGCCGCAGCACTTTCACGTTCCTTGATGTTCCACCGGCACTGCTACTACTACTGCTAGCCTGAGGAGCCGCAGGCGCGGGCGGTGGAAGCTGCGCCGCAGCGTGTCGGACGCTGTGCGGGTTGAAGTCGCGTACGAATAGCTGGTCGTGCGCGAGCATCGCCCAGCGTTGCCCGATGGGCTCGCTGCATCGACGCCAGTATGGAACCTCGAGGCATCGCGTGGCTGATGGACCCCAGCTATCCCACGGAACCCGTTGCTCGACGGTTCCTGTACCCACTTCTTCTGCCGCCGCAGAGGCCAATGCGACCAGAACTTGGCGGTGCACGACGATCGCGATGGTCATGCTTGCACCTGGGATCTCTTCGAGGCCCACGCCCAAAATGAAACACGCGATTCCGTCGACTGGGTTATACCGAAAGGGGAACCGTGGCGGAGGGCGATTGCTGTTGTTCCGGTAGGACGATCGACCCGGCGAGTGGAAGACAGGATTTTGTTCCGAGTGGCATTGTGCAAAGTTGAGTCGTCCGCCGTCACAGAGTGGGGGAAGCTCCAGCACTCTGATTAACTTTACTTGACTGGGTACTTCGACGAACTCGTAGAGATGAATTGCATTTTCGGCCATGTGAATAAATGCGAGGAGTGTCTCGGAGATCCACGTAAATCCTACTGCAAAGGTCATTGCCGGTAGCGGAGTCTCGCGCAACTACGATGCCAAAAGTTGTCGATATATGCGCATAGTTGATAAAGATGAAGATACCTACCGATGTCACCTTTCCCTCCTTCCAATTTACAAGGAATAGGACATCGACTTGATGTTCGTCATGAGGCAAACCATTGCAAGACAGGAGAATATGGTCACCCTTAATCTGCACTTGCATGTGGTGAGGAGAACATGGTCCCGGGAAATTCACGACGAGGTCACGGTTTTGCGCAGAGGGGTGTGGTAGTCCATCGACGAAGCTCAGGCAGTGAACCTCTACCGTCGAAATATCCTCACGGCGCGCACAACTGTCAGTTAGTCGGGTTCGGACGAGCTCAAACCAAGAACGTCACGAACGTACGTTACGACAACAGCAAGATCGTTTTCGTTAGCTGCGAATGCAAACATGCAATGCTGGCTGCTCCAGGGAACGTCAACCTTTTTCCAGAGCGGGTTCGTAAAAGCGGCTTGCTCGCGTAGATCGATATAAGAGTAACCCGGAGGTTGATTGGGATGGTCGCTATCGCCACGTACTGCCAAGAGGTAGTCATCGTGTACAGTATAGTTTAGCCAAGGCCAGGCGGTACCCTGGTTAATTTGAGCGGTTCGTCGCCGAATGTCGAGGTCGCGCCATGTAGCTTCGAGGGTTTTCAGCGCACTCATGCGATCTACGGTTGATGCGCCAGGGATGAGGGGATCATGGACTCCTGCAAGGTAGGTCTCGATGATATATTGGAGGAGCGACGAGTCGGCTATCACATCGTGTAATTTCCTGCATGTTGACTTGCAGGCCACGATGTCGCGCAGAGGCAGATGTGCTAAAATCTCTATCAGTATCTCGGCTGAGAAGTTGAGAAATGTTCGGTCCATGAGAGTGACCTCGTCGTGTCCACCGCTCACCGCTTTTCTAGTTTTCCATCCTCATAGTCGTCGAGTCAACCTGAAGAGCATATTGTCTTGTAGACGTTCGCCGGGCCGCAGGAGTACAACTGTACAGTAATGACGCGGCCTGTGATCAAGGTTGCAATAGTATGACTAGGCTTGAGAGTTTCACCGAAGCTGACAGGTGTTACAGGTCCCAACACAAATCCGTACCGTACCTCAAAAGCCTGAAACCCGGGCCGCCGTCCATAAGATCCGCTGTCACGTGACATATTGACTCCAGCGTAAAATTGTCGTACTGTATGCAGAGAATCCATCCATGAGGACGTTACAAGATGCGATGAGTTTCGTTTGAGGGTAAACATGAGGTACAATTGCCGGTGGTACGATGCGGTGATCCCGGATGTTAGTTTCAACATTTCGAATGTGACTAAGTACCCACGAGCTGATTTAGCCCGATTATAAATGCTGTCACCGCCCGCCAGGTTGAGGCACATAAAAAGCTTATTTAACGGCCTGTGCAGGGGTAGACTTTGGTGTGATCGGTGCTGTGGTCAACTACGGTGCCATAGCATTTGTGATGGCGCAGCGACGCTCAAGCAATGCGCGCGGAGTTTGCTGACGTTTGCAATTTGTTGCTGACGATTAGCGGGCGCTAGCGCTCACGTTTGTTGACAAATATTATTGTTGTGCTTGAACATCATGAAGCTCCAATGGGACTACTATGCTCCGTTGCCGAGTCGAAGAAATGATGCGGTCACGAACGGCTATGCTATGAACCTTGTAGCCCCGGTCACTAGAAAAGTCTCCTTTGTTGTAGTGTCGATCGGAATCCGAGTTGAGTTCGGGATTCAGTTGACAAGCCTCCGACAATATCAAAAGGGGGCAGAGGTGTCCGGGTTTCGTTGTTTCTCGATGTCCGAGTGCAGAAGTTGTTGTTGTGCACGCAGCAAGTCCAAGTGTGAAGAGTGTGAAGTGTATCATACATATCAGCCTCCGGACTAGTTTTGAGGACCCGGCATTTACTTGAACAGACAGGATTGCACTCTGCCACTCACCGAACATTCTACATTCATTCGTAAGACATGTCCCCACGTAGGAAACCCATGGTGATAACTTACAACGACATCTACGGAGTTCTCACATCGATGACTCATGCAGTACACTGTTAGTGGCGATGTCACCGAAACATCCGCAGGTTAAAGTTAAAGCTCCAACGAGAAGAGACGGAGACAGCCTTGGAGGTTTCAGCGAAGGTTTGGCTTTCGGGCTGTTTAAGCGTGTTGGAGCAAGAAGCAGCAGTTCCTGAAAAAGCGAATACCACCGAAGTGCCGACTGGTCTGTGCATGCAGATGGGTTGATCTTTAATATTATCCGCGTCGTCAAAACGGGCGTCTGGCATGTGGACGACTTGTTCGGTGTTGTTCGTAGTTCTGAGGCAAGCTGGATGATAAAATCCACATGGCGAATTGTCTAACCCACCAACGGTGCTACATGAATGTGAGTAGAAGAAACTGGTATGAAATGGTGTCTACGCTGTACAGTGTGAACCGACTTCCAGGGGAATCTATGTACTGTACAGTAAGCGGTAGACAAATCATCACTGGAACTGTCATTGCCCTACCACTCTTTCGACCAGTGGCAGTCTTCATCGGCTCAACTTGCGGCCGTACATATATTCGCAGCTCGTAGATTTAGACTCCAGACAGCGTGCCTCATTGAATTCTCTAACATGTAAAACTTCAAATAGCCTATGAGGGACCAGACCCACCCTCATTGCGGTATTCCAGGAGGGAATACTACGCTCGTGAAACAGCTCACTCGAAAATGCCTTCCTCATTTGGTGATTGCTAAGGCCTCCACTGCCACTCGCAGTATCCAACTCGTAACATTGACTCGCTGTCGGTATGAGTGTAGGTCCGCAGATCAGGAACGTCGCCCGGAGCGCCATTGTGGATTGATGGGTGTTGAGTGTAGCCGCAGAAATAACGGGATGCCAGTGCGAGTCACGCGAAGCTAAGACCATGAAACACCACAGAACCGCAGACATTTTGGCTCCAGTCCGAAGAGACACCGTGGCGTAGCTGTCGCTTCATAACACGGAGCATTGACCATGTTGAGGAAGTGACGAGAGAATATTCTCCAGAAGCCTAAGGCCCAAGGCTCTGGATATATTGACCAGGTTCAGTAATGCAAAGAAAACTGCCTGTTGCCGTGTACGCTCGAGTCGAAGCTGGAGTCGGACCCGCCCACCGGAGGACACGGTGAAACGATAACACATCGCATTAGTGAGACTGGGCGTACTGTAGGATTTAGGGAGACTGGAGACAGACTGGAGACAACGCCACCACAGGCATGTGATGTACTTGAACACGTGATGGTAGGTCACACATGTCACGCCTACTCGAGAGCGTGACAGGCAGTGAGCGTCGCGGGTGGCATCTTTATTTACACCTCTTCACTTATGGACAAAACCAAGTCTAGGCTGGCTGCTTTTTTTGACAATGACGAAGACGACTCTTCGTTTCCAGTGCGACGGATAGAACTTTTCTTCTCATTTTTTTCGCGCTCACCCTCACTTCCTGCGATAGCAAAAGCCCGTGGACGACCAGAAGCTCTCTCAGTATGCTCAGGGCACCGTGAAAAAGTCAAAAAGAGAAAAGGAGAAAGAAGCCGCAGAGGCTAAACGGAAAACGGAGGAGGAACATGCCGCAAAGGCATACGCAGAGTTTCTGGATGCTTTCGACGCCGACGATAGTGCGCCCGCAAGGCGAAGCGCGAAGTCTAGCACCTTCGTTCGCTCCTCGAGAGATTCTGGTGCCGCATATACACCATCGGGGCCATCTCGATCGGAAGCGCCTTCTCGTTCCATGCGTGCATTCGAACCATCCAAGGTGTGTTGTCCTATCACTGAGCGTAGCCATCCCTACATGACTGTAGTCTCCGTCTCCTCCAGCTATGATGAGGCCGAAAGGCAAACGTGCCATGGATGCCTTCTTAGAAGAGATCAAGAGGTGAGACTGGAACTGCACAATACTCGTATTCGTCATACTTATCACTGTTGTGAAGGGATCAGGCAGACCGAGAGGCTCGGTTTGCTAGGAATTGTAAGTTCGCAATGTGGCCTTTTCTTCTCGGATGCTGACCTTGCCCACGAAGCCCACGCACGGTCTGCAACCGCTATGGCAGGTAAGTTTTCGTCTGTTTATCACAGTGGGGAAGATTCACAGTGTATTCCAGCCTATGAAGGACAGAGTGGAAGCAAGGATCGAGGTGACCCGGGGGTAGTCGAGTATTTTCGTGTTTATCTTCGCCTCAACTAACGACGTACAGACCTCCAATGTCTTCGTCGCAAACCTTCCGCCCCACGTTTCGGAGCAGAGTTTGGGGAACTTCTTTGCTCGTATGGGTCCTGTTGGCTCAGTTAGTGTCCCCATTACTGTTGGCCTTTCGTCCACTTATTGGCGACCAAGGTTAAAATTATGTGGCCACGCGGCGAAAACGCGTCTGGGCCCGGTGCAGATATGACAGCCGCTCGCCGCAACAGAAACTCTGGCCTTAGTGGATTTGTCTCATTCATGAGACGGAAAGACGCAGAGGCTGCATTAAAAGAATTTGATGGATTCGACTGGGGAGGGTCTATCCTTCGCGTCGGATGGAGCAAAGCTGTTCCAATCGCCGCCAAGCCGATGTATGGTCAGTGCAAACCAGCTGTCCTTTTTTGTCATTTACTAAGCTTAGCCCTATCCATCAGTCGCCGAGAGATCCCGCTCTCCTAGTCCAGTGCCAGATAGACGTAGATCTCGTTCTCGTTCTCGTTCCCGTTCCCGCTCCCGCTCCCGGGACCGTGACCGTGAATATAGGCGCAATAAACGTTCGCGCAGCCGTTCGTATTCCCCTCGACGTGGGTCTAGGTATTCGCGTTCCCCAAGGCGACCCTACAATCGCTATAAGGAACGTAGTCGTTCACCTCGCGATCGCCGTTCGTCACGTGGAAATGTGACAGATGATGAGGAAGTCACTGACACGTACATAAGGACTGTCGTGGCCGAGGTGAAGGGCCATGGCGAAAAATATGAAGAAAGTTTGAAAGAGACGGAGAAGAATAACCCGAGATATTCCTTCCTCACAGACCGACACGTAAGCTCATCGCACACAACTCATGGGCACAGCCCAGCTGACCGTTCGACCGGCAGCACCGAAAGCACAGATTTTATCGATCATTATTAAAGAAGGATGGGCTCTGGAACCCGAGTTCGACGACGAAGTAAGAACTTATTTGTTTTCAAAGTGTATGGATTGATGATATTGGCGTGAAGGGTTACAACAGTGTTTTTTCCACCGATTCCGCCGAGGAGTCCGAGAAGGAACGCACGCGCAAGACGAAACTCGGAAAATTAGCTCGAAAGCGCTTTGAAGCTATGCTTCGATCATTGAGTGGCTTACGCGGTGAACTCGCACGATGCATGGCTTTCAGTCTGGAGCACGCAGAAGCATCGAATGAGGTATCTGTTCGACGAGTATGTTGTTTCGTTCAGTTCTTGACAGAAGCACACCCAGGTTGCCGATATCATTATCGCGTCTCTTGTCGTTGATGGCACGCCAGTTCCTCGCAAGCTCGCTCGATTGCATCTCATCTGTGATATCTTGCACAACTCTGCCGCGCCGCTGCCCATGGCTTGGAAGTTCCGACAGGAGTTTCAAAGCAGACTCGGTCTCGTCTTTGATCACTTTTCGACGATCTATCATTCCTTTCCGGGTCGCATCACAGCAGAGACGTTCAAAAGCCAGATCACTTCGGTCGTCGATATCTGGGAGGACTGGATCGTGTTTCCGCCAGAGTTCACTCAGCACCTCAGGAGGAGGATCGACGGGCAGGTGCAGGAGGAGGCTCCAATAGTTGAGGAAGCCCCAGCGGTGGTCGAGGAACCCATACCTGCACCTGTCTCGCGTTTCAAAACGTCGTCTTTCAAGCCCGCAGACGAACTTGTCGAGCCTCCAAAGACGACAACCGCCCAAGATGACGGCAGTGAAACACCAATGGATGTGGAAAGCGATGTGGATGGCCAGCCCTTGGATGACATCGACGGGGAACCACTCGAAAATATCGATGGCGAGCCTATGGATGACATTGATGGTACCGTTCTGGATGATGACATTGATGGTGCGCCTTTGGAAGATGACATTGATGGGGGTCCCTTAGATGACGATGTTGATGGTGCACCGATGGGAGAGGTTGACGAGCAGCCAATGGTCTAGTATCATACTGTATCGATTTATATTGTTGTCGTCATTATTATGGGGTTTTGTTTCCTCAACGTCAAACAAGCATTGATCGTACTATGCTGTGCTTAAATGATCCACTACCATACGTCCGCTCCTAAGAAATACCTAAGACCCCAAGACCTTATTGTCAAGCACGATTTTTAGTGGCCCCGCCTCTGGCGACTAGTGCCGTGAACGGTTTTCAAGATGGCCTCCCTTGCTTCTTCAAGCGAGGATACGGGACCTATATTGTTGTCTAGTAAACCTGAGCTAACCGCGAGGATAACAGAAAACGGACCTGTGATGGTAATGATGCTATTTTCACGGCCAACATGGATGCTAGCACCAGTCATCGAATGCAAACGCGCGATATTGGAGCCCTTCGCCCCAACGATGCGCGGGAAGCTGGACCGGTCAGGAAGAGTAAGGAATCCAACATGGGTCGCTGCCTTTGCCTTGTCGATCGCTTCCTGAATTGCCGATTTAGCTTTGTCGATGCCTGCCTGATCACGACCCTTCAAAGTCCAGGTCGAGTCGCCCTCCTCGGCGTCTTTGTAATTTTCAACAATCTCCCATTGTTCCTCGGTTGTGGCGGCGGTACTTTCGGCATCATCAACGCGGGCCGCCAGTGCCGTTGAGCTCGAGGGAGGACGAGATGGCAACGAAGATTTAGTAGGCTGTGCGGAGGGCTCTGCATCCACACCGAAAGCGCGAAGAGTGCGGAAAATTGCGCCTTGTGACGTTAAGGCATCGTGATACTTCAGTGGAACTGTAATTGTGTCTGTTACACCTCCTGACTGGGCAGTGTTGGTAACCTGCGACTGCAGTACCGTGAGCATTAGCCACTGGCTTGATAGTGCCAACGGACAACGAACCTTCAGCTGTTCAATCGCCTCTCCGACAGACGCTCTGGCCCCTGCCACCTTGACTAATTCCTCAGGAGGAACGCCGCTCAGCTCCTCAGCATTTTCTGGTTCACCAGTGTTCTTGTACGAGTTCGAGCCGGGGTACTGCACCTGGACATTAAACTTATTCTGGAAATTGATCAAGTTACGGCCACCGCGACCTATAAGGGCGCTGTGAGCTGCAGTAGGAATTTGAACGCAAAGCACGACGCGATCACGGAGATCTGCCGTTGCCTTCTCGAGCTCGTCCTTCAACTTCTTGATGAGACTGGGTTCACCGCGCAGGCGGACTTCGTCCTTTGGCCCGTCGCCAGGTCTTGGGCTACTCTCATGGTCAATACCAACAGAACACTTAAAATAGGGAATAACGCACAATCGAACAAGTCCACCTTGAGCTTTCGAGTCTGTAGGTCCACCGCACCGAATGATGAGGTTTCGTAGACCTTGGCCACCACCACCGATAAGAGACTTGTGGAACTTGCTTTCAATTGTCAAGACCTCCGTGGTTTCCTCGCCAATTTGATCCACAATTAACTGAATCGCCGCCTTAGCGGCTGTGATAGCCTTCTTGCTCCCGCGGCACGTGACGGTTGCCCCACTCCCGTCCTCTGCCTTGTCCAGGTCAATTATGGCGTCAGTGTCGTCCTTAATTTGTTTGATCGTGGCTCCACTTCTACCAAGGACGCGGGGGATCGCACGTGCCGGAATGCTGAACTGGATAACGTTGTTGGTCTCCTTCTCAAACTCGGCTGCTTCAAGCAGCTCGGACTTCGTGCCAGCGACACCCCTTTTCCCACCTTTAACAAGCACCTGGTCTGGTTTGAGATGCTCGCGCGACCGGCCCTCCGCGTTCTCGCTCAACCCACGAGGGAACGTGATCTTGACGTTGTACTTCTCCTCAAGGCGGATAACATACTTTCCGCTCTGGCCAATCAACCCCGAGTGATATTGAGCAGGTATGTTCAAGATTTCCGAGGTTTCATCGGCCTATACGGACAGATGATCAATGGGAATCCCGAGTAGAAGAGGTGTATACGTACGAGACGCTCTACCTGAGAAACAATGCGACGCTTAGCCTCTTCAACGTTTTCCTTGCGACCGACAATCTACCTCGATGAATTAGTTTTTTTCTTTCTTTCTTGGCACCTGGTCAGCTCTTGCGTACCGTAATCTTCGATTTTTGAGTCGCTCCCTTTCTCTTCTTGCCCGCGTCCTTAGTATCGTCACCATCATCCGAAAAGTCGATTTTGACACCGAGTATTTCGCGGAGCTTGTTGACACCTGAACCCTGCGCGCCAACGACGCGTCCTACGTATTCACGGTCAATGTCGAATTCAACCGACTGGATGCAGTATATGTCAGTTCGAAGGCACCAGAGAAAAGGTTGGACGTACATAGCTTGAAAGTATAAGATCATTCTTGGCATCCTCAACGATTTTCAAAATGTCTTTGACTGCACGATCAACTTCAGCGCTGATACCGCGAACAAGAATGACATCTTCTGTAGATGGATCGTTTGCCTCAGCGCCAACCTTGACAAACAGTGCTTTCTCCTCGCCAATAATCCTGACAGGTCATCAAGACCGAAAACCTAGACAACAGGCGGAACTACTTACGCATTGAGAGTAGTGCCGCCTTTGCCGATGACCGCGCTGTGCCATTTCTTTTCAACACTGATGACGTGACTCTTGACATCAGCTGCATCCTTGGCCCACTTGAGCAATTCCTTCTCAGCCTCTTCAACATTCTTGGATTTCTCCACGGGAGAGGGAGACGCGGATGGCGAAGTCGGATCATATACCAGTAAGACCGAGGATTGCTCCTCTGATTCTGGAGGGAAGAAAAGCAACACGTTATGTGACTCATGGAGCTGCCTGATCCTATAGCAAGAAATAGATTAGATTGCGACAACGTAGAAGACAGTCACTACCTCTTGGAGTGCTTCCCTGAATGACTTTGTGCACGAGCCAGTCAACCGAAACGTCCTTAGTGGCGCCGTTCAGCTTGCCCATTAATTCCGAAACCTGGCGTACGGCCACATCGACAAGAGATTTTTCACCAACGAGATCTACATTCAGTACAGATGCCTCGGACCTCGCCGCTAACTCTGGATGAAGACGGAAACACCGGGGTGTGCAGTGCCGAGCGCGCGTGCATAACCAGTATAATGGATGTACATCAGGAGTTGACGAGAGAGCGCAATAGGACCGGGGAGAGGAAATTCGTGAATGTACTGAGAATTGGCCCGGGACATAACTGCCGTTACACCATTGCCCAAGTCCTCTACCTTGCCCCAGATGACGATCTCCTCGGTTGACTCCTCCGGTGGGGGGACAGTGACTACGCATTTACCGGAAGCTAGAATCTCATTAACAGCATCACCAACAAGGAACCGGTGTTGGCGCTTTGGAAGGGAGATCTTGACCGAAGTAAGAGATGCAGAGATAGTCGCGATGTTACTCTTGATAGCCTCGATTACCCGGACGACGGCTTCTCGGTCACCAGAGACGGTCACTTCGCGTTCGGCACTTTTGAGCAAAAGCTCGACATCACTACCCTCAGCGGCCTCGACGAACGTAGAATAGCGTGCCTTCACAAACGGAACGATATGTGGAGGTATGTCGCGGACACGTTGCGTAGCTCGAGCCCGCTTCGACGCAATGATCTGTTTGATGAGATCACGGGCTTCAAATGCGAGTAGCTCAGGACCAATAACCGTAATTGGGACCGTTGGCTCGTCGTCATCGTCCGCAAGGACAGGTGACGTAGCTCCCGAAGTATGAGAGGAACCGCCATTCGCGATACCGTTACCACTAGAAACCGACTCACGACGCGGGATGTCGATTTTTACAGATGTCTGATCGCGAATTTGTTTAAGCGTTGCACCTAGCAATATAGTGTGAGACTACCATCACTAGAAGAAGTGTGCTCATTTCCCTTGCCTTTGGCTCCGATGATGGCAGCAATCGTGGAAGTAGGGGCATCGACGACGATGGAAACCTGTATTCAAGCTGTCACAAGGGAGACATTAATAAACAAAAGGCGCCTTACCACAGGGCTCAGAGACGCTAAAAGACTACGCTTGCCCTTCTCGAGTTCCTTCCTAGACTCTGCCTTGAGATGAAACGTAGTCTGGCGAGTCTTCTGGTTGGTGGAAGCTTCGATCTTGATTTTGTGATTTGCCATAACTTGCTTCATGATTTCACCGAGTGTAGTGGGTTTGCCATCTCTGCCTGCAGAAGAAAGGTCGATCGCAGACAAGGTGAAAGACTCTGTCACCTGAGGGGTGTGTGCTGCGAGACGAGGGCCAGACGGGGTACCCCAAGCCGAGGCGACGGGCTTGTTAACGGAGACCGGCGAAGGAGCAAGGGATGGAAATGCCTCTTGAGAGTCAGTATCAAGGGGGGCAGCATTCTGTGGCTTAGAGGCAGTGACAGGAATGGCCTCAGACGGGAAAGGGTCTGGAGCACCTTCCAGATGCAGTCTCTACGAGGTAAAATGAGTGGAAATGAAAGACGAGAGACACCAAGTTACCGTAAGCGCGGCAGCGTCCATGAAGGGCAGTACGAGTGTCCAATGACGGGAAAACCTTTGACGGGATAAAAACCGGTAGGACGAGAGGCCGCACGCAGACTCTGTCCGTAAGAGATTAAAAAGACGTGTTCGTTCGCTTAACCACCCTTCGCCGTCGTGGCCTTGTCCCACATCGTGGGAACAATAATCTATTTTTGGTAATCACGCTATTATGCGCACGCGTCGCATCAGAATCACCATGGCTTTCATTCTGACTACCCCACCTTATGCAACGTCTATATGCACTATTCCTCTTCCTTGTTTGTTGGGGGACCACCTGTGCATCAGACCCATCCTTCCTGTCGGATACATTAGTCCGGAAGGATCAAGTCCAGCACGTCCTGGAGCATGAACCTGCACAGAGTGCCTCTTGCCAAAACACGGTCCGTGACACTCTTCTTTCTCTGGCCGCAGCTGATCTTAGCACTTACGGCAGCCCACTGGCCCATCGAGACTACACTATGCGACTATGAGACTATTGAGAGCGTAAATTACGTGCTATATCATCAACTCCATGAGCTTGTTCAAACCTCATTCTTTAAGTACTTTCGGGTATGTCGTCAGCCAACTCGTTCGCGCGAGGCTGAATTGATCACTATGACAAATAGGTGGATCTGTATAGAGAATGCCCATTTTGGGATGAAAATGTGGTTTGCATGAACCGGGATTGTTCAATCATCACTGTAGACGAGGTGGGTACGCACTTGATGTCACCGTATGCTGTTCAACGTGTCTGCAGAGCGAAATACCCGAGCAATGGAGAGCTGGCACGCTTAGTAAATTAGAACGCACGGAGGAACATGTGAGTTGACACGGATTATAAAGCAATTCCTCACGATGACGCGACACAGAGAGTGGATCTTCCCGGTTGTTATTACCGTGACTCGGATTTCTGCTTCCTGGATGACATGATGGGTAGGTTTGACTTGCCTTCGCTTGAATCCCCAGCCTCACTGTCAATTAGAGGGCGAATATGTCGACCTCTCTTTAAATCCTGAACGCTTCACAGGGTATGGGGGCATTTCTGCCCACCGTGTCTGGAAGGCAATATACGAGGAGAATTGTTTCGGGGAATCTGAGAGCTCGTTGAGCAAGATGTCAAAGCCCGGAGTAGTCCTTCCGGACACCATGGCTGAGGTCTTATACATGGACGGTGATATTCCCGAAGAACAGTGCTTGGAAAAGAAGGTTTATTACAAAATCATCTCAGGTGCGATATCTTATCGTGTACAAAGGAACGGATCTGATATACCAACATCAAAGGGCTCCATGCATCAATCTCTACGCATATCTGTCACGAGTATCTGAATCAGACAACCGGCCAATGGGTACTCATTACTGCTTTACACAGAGATTCGGTTGCTCACTACCCACCAGGGACCTGATTTACAATGCTACGTATCCAGAATAGCGTCACATCCTGAACGCCTTCAATACATCTATTTCAACACGGTCCTTCTTCTACGAGCTGTAGCGCGCTTGGGTCCATATCTGTCCGCTTATGATTACTGCGCTTCAGGAACCCATGAAGAGGATGCGATCACGTACAACAGATTGGAGAAAATTCTCGAAATTGCCGGGGTCGCAGGCAAATTCGACGAGACTTCCCTGTTCAAGGGCGAGAATGCCAACGTACGTCGACATGTGGATGAATTCCATGAGTTCAACTTGACATATTTTGTGTAGGTTTTGAAAGAGGAGTTCAAACAGCACTTCAGAAATGTTAGTCGGATTATGGACTGTGTAGGATGCGACAAGTGCAGACTTTGGGGAAAGTCCAGACGACCGGCCTCGGTACCGCTATGAAGGTTCTTTTTGAGCTCGATGAGAAAAACTTGGAGTATGAGCTTTTTTTTTCTCATTCGCGTTATTTTACTTATTTGGAACCCACAGCCCACGATTGAATGCCAATCTTCTACAGCGTTCAGAGGTCGTCGCCTTAATCAACACGTTACATAGATTCTCTGAAAGTTTACATGCGGTGGACGACTTCCGAAAGTTATGGCGTGAATCAAGTGCGGAAGAATCGGCGAAGCTCGTTCAAGAAGCTGAGAAGGCGGTCAATACCCCTGTGAGTTGCTGTGCCCCACTCCGACAATGTGTTGTCACGATTTTAACGTCATCTTAGCTACCCCGGCCATCTCCGTCTCCGTCTGTCCGCGTAAGTGCCTCGCCGGCTACTAGACTGGTTGAAGTGACCCAACGAGTGGCGCTTTGGATGCGTGTCTGCAAGGAGGGTACAGTCGAGTGTGTAAGCGCGGTGAAAGATGTTCTACGGCACATTATGGCTATTGTTGTCTCGACGCTTAGCCCGTCTGGGAAAGAACAGGGTCCGAGAGAAGAGTTATAAGACAAGTCTCACCTACGCGACGGCGACCGGCATTACATCGCCACCTGCTGCGCACCACATAGTTACCAATTAATAGTGATACCATAATCATACTATCTTCTCCAACTCCTCCCCTCCCTCTCCAACCTTGCAACATGATTCTCACCGAGGAGGAGACTCCGCAACGGCCAAAACTACCTATGGACCCCTCCACGGGGCCCACGAATAGGGCGCCTCCCCAAACCGATGTCGCGACATCCAGTTTTACCTCCACGTCCCCAAGTCCGAATCCCACTCTACCGGACTACGAATCATCGCAAGCGCAAACAACCATCGACATCGACTCGAAAACAATGGAGAGGTTGGAGATTCTTGAACGGTCGCGTGAGGAAGGTGCTTTTATACGCAGTGGTGATCTACTCAGCCGTTACCTTCGTAATCGGTGTACCCACTTTCTTAATGGTGAGTTCCCCATTTCAAAGACGCGTTTTCCCTGTACCTGTAAGCTACAGGTTCTGAACTGTGTCACAGGGAATGAAAGGACACCACAAGTTTAAATGGGAAAGTGTTGAAACGTTTGAGGATTCTGGCCCGAAGCCCATACCTCAACAACCGCCTTCAGACAAACAGATGGGTCTGTCCCAACCAGACCCCAGTGAATATCATCCTCGTGCAAGAGATGGAGTGATCCAGTGGCCGTTTCGTCGAAACCCTCCACGACGATGTTCAGCATGTCCAGGTATGGTCGCGACGCTGCCCTGGGCAACCAATTCGTAAATGATGCTGATGCCAGATGGCTTCAATTCCCAGGATGCATCTAACTTTCCCCTTGGTCAACGAGATTGCTCTACGGTTGAACTTGAGCTCGGAACAGCTAAAAGGCTACGTCGCTGGCAGTCTTACAGTCGACATGAACCCAGATAAAACCGTATCTAATCCTGTGTTCACGGCCAATGCACGATCTTCGGATCCTCAGGTGTTTCATGGCGAGCACAGTGTGTCGCACGCAGTTTAGAAAACCTACGGAGATAATGATACGCGTGCGTATTGCCCCTTCGTCGATTGGATCATGAAAGGTTGATCATCGTCAATGGCTATCGTTAGATACCTGAGAGGGCGGACAATTCGTCAGATACCATACAAATGGACTTGCAATATTTGTTGCCTTGGACATCGACACCAACCGACCTCGGCGTGTTTGTCTCCAATTTACCCATGTTTAAGCAACTATTGGGCGATCTCTCTCAGGTCTCTTTCCAACACTTCAAAATTGTCGACCCTAGTTCACCGATCACAGCCGGAGTACGTAGGCCTGTCTCATTGTATGCAGAGAGATGTATTAACCTCACATCTCTGTCTCTAGTCCATATCTGCAGAGTCGCTCTTTGTTCAGACGTCCGGCGCTGAATCTCAGGGAATTTCACCGCCTCTAAAAAACTTTTCCTAGACACTATCAATGGGTATGCGAAAGTCATCTCGAACGCGCATCTAAAGGACTCAACTTTGCCAGCGCGTGTTTGCAAATATCTCACTGCATGGTACAAATTCGATGAAGACTAGGCTTTCAGTGGAGACGGGGAACGGGTGAATG
>JAGKRU010000173.1:0-46273 GCA_022884055.1 Russula griseocarnosa | reverse complement strand
GTTCAAACACCGAAGCCCTCTACTGTGGAAAAAATCGTAAATGTGCCGTCGGTCGATGCCGAACTTGATTTGTATGTCGCGACGAACGCTGAACGGTGGCATCTCGATGCTTCCTGGGATGATGTGTTTTTCCATCTCTGCAACAAGCTCGGGACCCAGACGAGCCGCTAGATCTCTCGGGATTGACACGACGACGCTGAGGAGGACCGAGCTCTAAGCGATGGGATGACGTGTGGTTGCGTGTTGAAAGGATTACTATCATAAGGATCAGTTCTTCGAGTTGGATAGGTTGATTCATCGGTAATAGAAGGAGAAGACATGTTTGTACAGGTAGCAGGTGATGATGATGAAGGGGATAAAAAGACAATTTCGATGAAAATTCCAAGTTCAACATAAACGAACACGAAACGAATTGCATACAGTGACGTCACAAAACTTAGAAATACAAACTAGCAGCAAATACAAACTGTACAACGGCAGGTCGGTGAAACACGTCCTCAGCAAAATGTCAAAACACTTACTATCTCTCTTAATTTTCATTTGAGCTCTCCATCTTCTTCATCAACGCGCGTCTCCATGACGCGAGCAGCATCCCTGACTTCTCTACAGTTTCATCGAGGCGAGTAATGACGCGTACAATCGTCCCTCGGCTACATCAGTCAGTGTCGTCAGCTGATCGAAGGGCTGAAGTAAGCCATCAGCGCCCAACAGTCGTTCAAATGGTGACAGATACCGACCATCCCTTTGGCCCATTCATAGACCGCCTCCATCAGCCCAAAGTTCATGTCTTTCGATGCTCATCAGCTGCGACTTTGAGCCTGTCCTGTAATGCTGCCACTCGCTCCGAAATGGCCAACAATGCATCACGTCCGTCTTCCAGCCTCGGTGGAAATATGGGTTCGACTTCAGTTTTCTCTTGGAAGACGAAAGAAGAGAGAAGCGCGACTACTTCCTCAGGCTCATAGGCTGCCAGGGTATTGTCCAGCACGATCTCGTGAGGACGAGCTCGTTGACAGAATTGATCTTACAAGTAATGTGAAGCAGTGTTGGAAGAAACTGACAAACGACTAACCTCGCATGCAACTCGGCCTTTCAGTGAGACTGTAGAATTTGCCTCGAGGAATTTGAGCTCCTTTAGGACCTCGACGCGCTGTTCATAGTCAGGGACCAGCTCGAGGTTTTGATCCGAAATCGCTAGTTTGAGACCGCAATGTTGTTTCGCAGGACACGCTCGATATGTAAGGTTTTGTACTAAATGCAGAATATTTAACCATGATGAATTGAAGAAAGTGGCGACATACGTGCGGTTCGAACTCCTTGCAGAGGACACATGCCGAGTCCTCAAGGCGTTTGAGGCGTATGTTTCTTCTGTTAAGTCGTTCTTGGAAGTCGAACGAACGAATGCGTATCCAATCCACTTCTGGAACGTATCGTTATTAGCCCATTCGTTTGCAAGGACCCCAAGTTGTGCAATCGTATCATTCATGCGAGATTTCAAGTGGTCTTCCATTATTGGGTCGATGTCGATCTATTCCGATTGGTGAGGGGCCATCAAACTAGATTGACCAGTCGCATCACCTTCAGTGTTCGACTAGTCACAAGTGCTATGCTCGTTATTGGAACGTCAGTTAACTCGTACACGCCATCTTCGACACGAGATCCTGTGCCGAAGGAGGCCAATGGGAGGTATAGCGTGTACGTCCACGTCTGGCAAGGAAGACATGAGGTGTCATCGCTCCGAGGAGTCACTACGGCGAGGCCTACCATTCACTCCCGTTTTCGTTTCGGAATCTACCAGGCAGAGGACCCAAAACCATTTGACGTGCTCACGTGTCGGCGCAGGCTTGAGTATTACGGCAGCAGCCCAGCGAAAGTGCTAGATAGCACATCTTAGAACACGAGATACCTGAAAACGGACAGCGACGAACACCATCACGAAGTACAATCACCCTGCCGGTAGACAAGGATTTCGACCTTGTCTATCGCTGACGGCTAGTGTTAATAGTTGTTGGTTGATGTCTACAATCTCGGCTGAAAGGTCGTAGTATTTGTTGATATCTTCCGAGCAAACGTCACAGTCGAGCTTCTGCAATGTTGATAGAGTCTTCTCATTCTAATAGCAAATGAGAATACGCGGTTCATCAAGAGAACAAAAACACACTTCGAGTATCTTCTTCTGTTGGTCGGGCAATATTTGTTGTGACGCACTCTCGAGAAGCTACGCTTGATCATCTCTTCAACTTGAGTGTCTCGACACGTAGGAGATTAAGAATCATGTTGTATGTCAGCCGGAACTGCGATGCCAGTTTTCCCGGCTTCCCAGTGATCATGTGGTTCAGAGTAGTTTGCTTGGGGAAAAGGCACTGCTCAGGACGGGAAGCGAGTTCATTCCCACAAGGACGTACTTCTGGCAGTTCATCACCGGAGATAATGATTACGTCCCAGTTGGGTCGAGCCCTCTGCGACCAGCACGCCCTGCCATTTGGGTGTACTCCCCGGGTAAGATTTCTCGAAAGCTTCGCCATCATGCTTGCGGATTCCAGAGAAGACCACAGATTTTGCTGGCATGTTGACACCCTAGATGTAAACTGTAAACGAGTCATACACAGTAGGGATGAAGATCACGACCATTGCAAACGTCTCTGTCGCAAAAAGGACCTTGACTAGCCGCGAGCAAAAAGAATTTCGACTACCTAAACGACGATGAATGACGGAGACGTGCCAGCAGTGTGCAAAATGACTAACCTCTTTCACAAGGGGGAGCAGTCCGCCATGATGTACACCGATGCCCCTCAATAATAGGTCACGCATTCTGCCGATCTGGGGCAACTTCTTGTCCGAACCTGAAGCAAAAATACGCCCTTAGACTACTTTTTTGGTTAGCACGTGCGATAAATACCTTTGAGACGCATCACCGCCTTCTCAATTGTAACATGTACCTCGCTCCTCTCGACGGCAGTAGAGAGGTCCAAGTTAGTCAAAGTACTTGCATTCTGCTCGCATTTTTTCTTCGAGAAAGTGAAGACTACGACAGGAAGAAGGGATTTCTTGCGAAGAAGGCCGATGAGGTGGGTATATATATTCTGGTCTCCCTGGCGAAGAGTGTGGGAAGATCCGCCACCTTGGTGTATAGTGACAGCCCTTGTTGGAGCGCCTCTCTGTCCACCACGGCTGGCAGACCTCCACGTTGACCACGCTGTGGGGCTGCTGCTCTTGCTCCTAGTCGTTGGAGACGTGGAAGGCCCGCCGCTTCACGCTCTTTGACTTGTTTGGGCTTCAAGGCTTCCCCAGCATCCTTGTACCTGTGATGTATTTTGAATGGGAAAGGAGCCGAAATTTGAATTAGGTACGAACCCTTGCCCAATGAATTCTCCGCCAGAATCAACTATCTTATACATCTCGCGACAGGGATTGGCATATATGTAATGTTCCAATGGGACTGGCCGCTTAGCAGTGTAGATTACATATATATCCTTCTTTTTTGTTCGTCTGGAAAGTCATAAGATCATGCAAAGATCACCGGGATACTAAGTACTCACCCAACCCAATCTGCAAACTCTTTGGCATTCGGCACGGTCGCAGATAACAATATGATGTTGACGTGATCAGGAAGCATGATGATGACCTCTTCCCAGACGACACCTCTCTGTGTCAGTGTGATCAGTATGTAGGGATTTCCATGGCAGTAAGAGACGAACTTCCGCATCATTTACATAATGTACTTCGTCAAATATGACGAACTCAACGTCACGAATCAGATCAGCGCCTTTGTACAGCATACTTCGCAAAATTTCCGTTGTCATGACTAGACAATTGGCCTCCGGATTAATTTGTATGTCGCCGGTTAAGATACCCACAGAGTTTGATGAAAAAGTTTGTTTGAAATCACGGAACTTTTGATTTGACAAGGCTTTGATTGGCGATGTATATATGGCGCTAGACTCCACTCAGAAAGGTCATTACACAAACGTAAATGTATGTACCGCGTCATATGCTTTTCGGCGAGTGCAATTGCATACTCTGCAACTACAGTCTTGCCAGCCGATGTATGCGCCGCAACAAAGACAGAGTCGCCCAATTCAAGATGGTAGACTGCCTCTTTCTGGAAGGTGTCGAGTTCAAAGGGATACTAAGAGCACGTCACCCGGGGAGAAATGAATAGACCGGAAAACAGACCAACCTTGCGGGCAAGATTTGGCACAAGAGTGTGAAAGTTCCTCATTGGCTTGTTGACATCGACCACATGAGCCCAATCTCGCTTTTGCACGGCGACTCGTTTGGCCGTTTTACTACTAGACGACACTGGACGTAATTGTGTTCTCTGTCATGACGTTAGCGACCTTATTCGGCTCCATATATTCGAGGAGAGATGATACCGAGGCTGGTAGTAGGTGATCAACGTCTGTAGGTTGACCTGGCAAAGCTTCTGGCGTGGGTTGCTCTTCAGGCCCGTCGGCGAGTACTTCGGGCTATTGGCAATTCATGAGTACACGAAGTGCCACGAGGACTAAGAAGGTATTGGTTACTGGGCTCTCGGCTTCGTTATCATATTCATCCAAATCATGCAGTCCCGAGGAAGTAAGATCACGATTCTTATCTGCAGACAATCGGAGACCGCGCTTCAAGCCAGGTGGAATGGTTCGTAGCCCTTTTGTTACCGTGACGCCGTCTTTGGTATCTGTGTCATTCGGCTTCGCCACCAAGGAATCTAATCCTCCAGGCCAAAACGGAGCATAACCTGACTTTCCTCTTACAAAGTTCGAGGTGGGGGCAGGTCGCCTGTCGGAGGAAGTTGAAGTCAAGCCTGTTTGAATTGGGGGATTCACAACCTATCGCTCGGATGTAAGACTGTGAGAAATTATGCGGATGGGGAAGAGTCTACCTCTGAATACCCAGTTACATGTCCACTGATGCCAGACCTGATAAACGAGATACTAGTCGGAGGCGGAGAAGGCTTGAGAGACAATAGGGAAGGTACTGAGATCTGTTCATTCCAATATCTTGAAAGTAGATCAGATTTATGATTGAGAAGAGTGGTGTAATATACCCACACCTGATATTTTGAAAGCCAGTCCTCCGGGAGCGTTTCCTTGGGTAAGAGAAGTCTTTCCTCTATTTCGCGATAAGTCTGCTCGCACGACGGAACGGTATCCAAACCAAGAGAAGCCAAAAGCTGCAGAGAGTCTTTGGGGAAGAGGTTTCTAGCAGATAATCGCTCGTCCATAGTGACGGTGACGGTCATGCAGGATAATGTGAATGTACACCATCACGTAATAGCGCGCGATTTCAACGCGAGCGCGAAATCACAGAATCTTGATGTCACCACGCATTCGGCGTTTTCAAATTAGCTGGCAAGTTTGTAGATGGGATACCTTGCAGTGCATCATCATTTACTATAACGTACAACCACAATACTGGCATAATGACAAATATAAGGTAGCGAAAGGAACGATTAATGAAGAGCCCAGATAAACCTAGGACCTTTTGCGAGCGTATACTCGCTCTAACCGGACATAGCTGGCTATGCGTGCTTCCCTAAGTTCCGAGGTTGAGCGACGCTGGACTTCGTCTACCAGTGATTCGGAAAGACCGCTTCCTAACAGAAGTGGCCTTCCGGATCGAAGGAAAGCCTGAAAAAAAGATGCCAAAGGTGAGGATGCGGTAAACGCTGATGTCCGCATCCACACACTAGTATGTCATCTCGCATAATTTCGGAGATGGTCCGCTTGAAATAATAATCGGGTTCTTGACGGGACATGAAAGGGGATGCCGGGACGAAGTATTCTTCATAGACGACGTCTTCAAAGGCCTGGTGTTGTAGAGTCCAACTATAGAGCATGTTGGCAGCATCGGGTGTTCCGCCACGTTGACGTACGGCCATATTGGCTAGCGACATCCATCGAGGAAACCATGGTGCCTCCATGGTGCCAGTGGTTAAAGAAAAAGCCTTGCGGTCGGCGTCGTATACCCTAAAATCAAACTCAAGAAGTTCCATGAGCCCACCGGGACGCAGGCATTGACTGATATGATCTATCAGTGCTGGAAAATCCTTGATCTGGGATGTAGTGGGTTAGTATGGCACGCATCCTACAACCCTAACTCCCTAACTGGGTGCCTTGGGCGGTGCTTACACCAGATGAAATGAGACGAGCATGTACGACGTTGAATCCGCCATAAAAATGTTGCAATCCAATGTTGATATCGTCAACTTCGCTCCTATAATGCTGACTATTCTAACTTGACATCGATAATAGAGGAGCTTTATCACACCTGCAATTTGGTGGCATATCACTGGCAGAAATTAATACGACATAGAGATCTTACTATCAGGTCACTCACATAGATTGCATCGGTACCAAATCTACGGCGACGGCCTCACAATGTGGAAAGTCACGGGCAACATCCAATATCCTAGAACGTCATAGGAACAATCTGAGCAACGCCGAGAATAGGGGAAAGACGTTATACCAGCTTCCACTCCCACAGCCCAAGTCAAGAACGGATTTGGTTTCCCCTGGTGTGTCATCTGCCATAATCTCACCCATGGGCGGGGGTATGTACCCAATACTTTCTTGAACATCTCATGCTGCATATCTGCATGAATCAGCCTAAGACATTTAAGTAATAGTTTAACAAATGCAGTACCAAGTCTGTCAAACTCCTCATCATCAGCAGGAAGACGGTACACCTCGGAATAATTGTTTAGACCCTCCGTATTCCTGACGATAAGAAGCTGCCCTTAGGGAACTCGTGACGGAATACACGGAAGGTGCGGGAGAGCCAGAGCGCATGGATACATCATGTGAAGTCGTTGAGCTGGCTGCACTGCGAACTGAGAAGATGTCCGACTCGAAATCTGAGAATGAATCATCGAGATGATCGTCCATTGTTAAGGAAAGGAAGGATGTGATGTGGCGAGCATATAAGAGGCGACACGATGGTCATGAACACCTTGAGCGGATCCCCTTCAGGTGCAGTGCAGGTGCAAGGGACGCGGCGGATATCCTTCGAAAAGCCGCTTCGGCGGGTCCTCTTTCCACCGCCGTGCCGGCCTCGAGGTCGCTCGCTACCTCAGCCGGCTGCCGATGACGACCCCATCGGCCATCAGCCCACTTCTATTTCCTTTTTTTCTTTGGTCTTCGCCCCGGTATCCGGTCAACCAAATTCCCGGCTGGTGTGCCGATAAGTCCGGTAACCAAAACTGTACCGGTGCGGTGCATCCGTAGCATGATAATCCAACTAGTACAGTACGTGCACTCGGTATAGTTGTGCTCACGTACAGACAATTCATCGAGCTTTGTGCCCCAAAAGTGCGCATCCGCATAAACACTACTGTAACGGGCAGCGAACACTGTCTTCTCTCTCATAGCCGTACGACCGCCCGAGGAAGACCCCTCCCTGCCGACATGCCATTGTACGAAATTCGTTCTGAGCGCTGGGCGCTGATCCGTTACGACGTAAGAGTTGGAAGTGTACAGTAATATCGCAACAAAGTAAAGAATATGGTCAGCGTTTCTTGAGTGCCTCAAATCTCTTTGCCAACATGGCAAAATCATCTTCCGGTGACGGCTTGGGTACTACAGCGCCCTGATTCCCCCCTTTCCCGCAGTCGTCTTCTGTTGGCGGGATGTCTGGGAGCTTCGGCGTCCCTTCCCCAGGGGCCAACTTGCCAGCGTTAAGAGGAGGAGCCATCATACCTTTTGCAGGCTCCGGAGTCACGTCCTGATAATTATAAGCATCAGCGAATCATAGAGCCCACAGACTGTCGAGGAAGGGCAAGGTCACTGACCACCAAAGCCTGAACGTCGCTATGCTGACCATCACTGACTGGCCTGGGTTCGGAATTCCATTGGAGGCCAAAACCTCGGGCTATCTCCGTCAGGTAGCCCTCTACGAGGTCGGCAGATGGCGTATTAATTGTGAGCTTCTTCATCACCTGTAAGGGCGAATGCATTGAACTATCAAAGAAATCAGGATAACCCTAAGTTCTTACCCTCTCGCTAACACAACCATCACGGTTCTCCATAACCGCTGCAGCAAACTCCCTACCATACTTATGCATGAGCAGATCTCGAAGAATATGTAGTTCTGAAGTAAAGTCAAAGGGCTCGAGTTGGTCGCACGCAATACCCTAATTACGCACCTTTAACCTCGGTACGTGGTGCCGCGTAAATGATACTGCAGATACCTTCACCTACTGCGGGGTCTGGATCTCGCGTACTGAAAACCAGATGTGACCCTGAGGAGCAGACGTCACCACTCATACTGGGGCGAACGCACTTGAGTTCTACAAGACCGAAACGTGCGATTAGTAGCTCGCAATATAACTCCATGAGTTCCAAAAGCTCGAGATGAATATCCTCATTTATTACTACGAAGAAAAGGACGGTCAGGAATGGGTACCAACGTGAGATGAAAGACGAATTACTGCTTTCCACCTTGATACGCGCAGTCTCTGTCTTGCCTCTCTCTAGTAGCGTTGCGATATCGCGGCGTGCCGCCTTTGCCTGGGCTTCTTTCTTCTCTTGCAGCGTCCGCAAACGCTGCACTGATAAGCTGTTGACCATTACGAAGGAGTTATTGTTTTTCAACTTGTTAAAATCAAAGATAAATGCCTTAGCTCACGTACCGTAGCTGAACCTAAAGAACTCGGGTCAAAAGAGCAAACGCTGCTGAGGACGATCAATTGAAAACCTTAGCCTTAGTAGAGTTCCAAGGTGCCATCGTCAGTGCACAGCCTTTAGGTCTCGCCAGAGTTCAAGTTGATTGTATGCATCGCCTCACTACATCCGGCTGTTTGCGTTGCGCTTTGATGGACTATACAGTAGTCCACTCAGCACTCAGCGCTCAGCGCTCAGCCATGATGCACATTCATACTATCCTACCGATTCTAACGCTATGTTACAAACTTTTGTTTCTGACTCCAACACCGTTCGATAAGTTAATCGAAATGAACGATGGGGTAAGGCGCTCCGTGAGTTTCAAGGTGGTTTCGAACATTTCAAACATATCGGAGGCCATCATCAGCATCAATCAGATCATCCTCCTTTGCCGTGCATCAACTAAGAGCCGTCTCTGGTGGTGATGGTCACCAGGGGCTCCCCACATATGCGGAGTGATGCAAAATGCCTTGTTCTCGACGACACGGGCACATCCTTTCTTAATTCGTCACGACCATCTATGCCACGCCGCCTGCGCAGCCAACGCTGTCGTTGAGCGATCCCCGAGCTCCATTTCTCTTGTCATCCCCCAACCTTTCGGCATACATGTCTGTTCCGCCTGCGTCCAAATTTCCTCAGCCCCTCCACCTTCAGACAGACCCATCTCCGGACGTCCGAATTACCCCCATTGCGCACTCCCCGCTTTCCTCCTTCGCACGCAGTGAGCCGTGGGGCTATGAATCTCCTTCAGGAGAAATTTACGGGCGAATCTGCTCAGTCGTTGGCCTCTATGATTTTTTTCCCTCGGACCCGATCGTCTCTCATTTCGGAAACATGAAATTCTAGAAATCGTCAGGCAGGATGAATCGGGGTGGTGGGGCGCTGTTCGAGGCGACGGGTCGGAAATAGGCTGGATACCCGCTAAGTTCGTTCGCACACTCTCGGATGACGACACTGTTTACAGAGTGGACGATAACCGGGAGAGGACACGAGAGCCCGAGTTTGCGACCGAAACAGAGAGCGTCAGGTCTGCCCCTCCACTATCCTCGGGCACGGCGGTTCCCGACAACGAATCTTCGGATATAGCTCAAGTGAAACCCCGGCCATCTGGTTGGTCCGATCCTTCGATCGTTACCCAACCGCCCTGCTACCCGACCAGCCCGAAGAACCCGACCATCTTCGTAACTCACCACCACCATACGTTGAGATTCACGAGCACGAGATAGAAGAACACCCCACGCCCACTGTTTCATCGACTCTTGTTCCTCCGGTTTCCCAAGGGCTACAATCCCTCAGACTCGACAAATCTCTACCTGCGTCACCCGACAGAACGACCGCTCCGAATTCCGCCAGAGCTGAACACAAGATTAGCGCTCATCGTCGTAATTCCTCCGACAGTGCCATCGATAGCCCATCGGGATCATCCACTATCGCGCGAACGCAATCTTCCGATCAATTATCATCCCTCGTTAGCTTCTTAGATGTTCCTGTGTCGCCGTTACCCTGCCCATCTCCACCTAATGCACGCCCCGACCTGGCAAGGTTTTGCAACTAACGGGAGATGACAGTGCACAGGCGTTTCACAACGCCAAGCAAGCACAAGCAAATCTTCCCTGGTTTCTTAGACATCGTTACGGCGAAGAAGAAATCAAACTGGAATTTGACGGTACGGTCAAAGCTGGGACTTTGCCAGCTCTTGTAGAACATTTGGTGGTCAATCCTCTGCGTGAGAACCGATTTAGTGCACCACAACCATAAGTGTCTGATGAATTTGTTGCAGGAGCATCCCAACAAGAAATCTTTCGTCGCGCTTTCCTTGTCACATTCCGCACTTTCGCAACAGCCACAGAAGTTTTTGGTCTCCTTGCTGCACAATATGAGTTAGACGCTCCACCGAATTTATCCGAGGAAGAGTTTGAGCAATGGAAGCGTGAAAAGCTGCGGCCAACTCAAAAGCGCGTGTTGACCGTTCTGACGATGTGGCTCGAAGAGTATGACCTATTGAATCAAGACCCCGAAGTTGCGCCTAAACTGCAAGATTTCCTACGTCTTATTGTCAGTCCACCCGCACTCGCATTAACGGCGAAGCATATGTTGAAGTCGCTAGAACGTCTGGTAAGCTTCAATGAGTCGTATTTCGTTCAGTTGATTCCAATCTCGTTCCAGACGTTTGCTGATCCATCTGTTCCCGGGGCGATTGTCCTGCCTACGAAAAAATGGAAGAAAATGCGGAAGGGAGACGTCCTCGAGCTAGTTCGCATGGATCCGTTGGAGGTAGCCCAGCATCTCTCTTTGTTGGAATCGGATCTGTACCGCAAAATTCGCCCGCAAGAATGTTTCCTCTGGTCAAAGATCAAGGAGGGCGACGTGGTTAAGAACATCCAGTCCTTCGTCGCAATACACGACAGGTTGGCCGATTGGGTGAAATGTAGCATTCTCGAGGTTCCAGTGTTGGGGAAGCGTGCTAACGTGGTCGACTTCTGGATTCGTGTTGCCGAGGTGCGTCGTAACGGGTTAGTTATTCCAAAGCTCGTCTGACTTAGACCGTGATCTGCAGAAATGTCGATCACTTAACAATTTCTCGTCTATGAGTTCGATTGTGGCCGCGCTGTCGAGCGTTTTGGTCTCGCGCTTACATTTCACGTGGGTCAACGCGAGCAGGGAACATGCCGTGGACCCCCTCCGCAAGATCATCCATCCTGCCTCTAATTACGGTTATTATCGCAGTATACTGGAGGCCGTCGAGGGCCCTTGCGTCCCTTTTGTAGGGCCGTTCCTGAAGAATATCATCTACGCGCAGGAGCAACACGCCGATAACGTTTTCGTGCAATCTACGGCCAATCCTGACAGGCACTTTACCCTCGTCCACTTTGTAAAACGACAAAAGTGGTATGACATCACATTGCAAATGCTCCGCTTTCAGGCGAAACCCTATCTCATCTCTGAGATTCCCGAGATGACAAGTTTCATCACGAGTCAGATAGAAAGGGCTGCCGCAATGGGGGAGCGCTGGTACTGGCAACGGAGCGATGAATTACAACATGCTGAACTCGTCCACGCCGATATTAGACGAGGTCTCGAAGCTGCAGGGTTTTAATTGGGTTTATCTTTTACTGTAATATGATTTCGCTTCTACTCATGCCTACGCACGATTACATACTATGCCCACCTGTGACGCCTTAGACATTTTCCTCACTTATAATACTGGTAATCTATCGGATCGATTCAGGTATTAATGTTAATGATTGTGTTCATACTTGAGGTAGTAAACTCTGCCTCAAGCAGCAGGCCAACACAGTAACGGACACGAACAAAAACAGTATGGTATGGGGCATTGATTGGCTGGCTATGGGTTATGAGGGAGAACACAAGAAAAGGACCTGTCAACGGGATCTAAAGCTACGTCCATCAGGCAATTGACCCGTAGAATGACAATACGATAGCGAATGGTAATGTATATAGGCGAAGCGCTCAACAGTTACACTGATCCCCGGAGGTTATAGACCTCTGTTGCTTATTCAAGTCCACCCCTGTCCTTCCCGCCGCAGTACCCGCACGACCGGGGCCACTTCTTGACGCAGGTGGTGCCGTCGTAGGAAGCTTCTTGGCTACAATAGACAGTAGAATATCAAAGCGAATAAAGGATGTTTTGGAGATAGACTGACCGATACGAGTGAAGATATCTGTAACACCGTCACCAGACTTGGCACTGGTCTCAGCCCACATCAAGCCCTCTTCTTGCGCATACTTCTGGGCTTCTTCCTGTGTCACTTGCCGTCGGACGGATAGATCTGACTTGTTGCCACAAAGAGCAATAACGATAGATGGATCGGCTTGACGTTGGAGTTCACGGATCCAGTTACGAGCCTTCTCTAAAGAGGCTGACTGGGTGATGTCGTAAACTACGACCGCACAATTTGCGTTGCGATAGTACATCGGTGCCTTTACGAGAATAAGAACAACGAACTGGAACGGAGAGGCTACATACCAAAGACTGCAGCGTGACAAGGACCAGGGGATGGTATGGCCTCAGTATCCGTATGCAATTCTACAGAATATGAAAGAACCTTGTAGCGTTCCTGACCGGCAGTATCCCTGTGAAATGTCAACATGTGCACATAAATGTGTGACGACGTAGGTAGTGCGTACCAGATCTCAAATTTAACAGCAGTGCCATCTTCGAGGTTTACCGTTTGTGTGAGGAATGCAGCTGTTCAGCAAGCATATGAGTTCTCGCGCTTACAAAGTGTGCCGAGAATACGAGCCTCCAATTGTGCTTTCCCGATAATCATCGAATTGGTCTTTCACGAAACGCAAGACTAGACTGGGAAGGGGATATGAGGATCAGGGCTGCGGACGTAGCAGAAGCGAACATACCTGGATTTGCCAACGGCAGATTCACCTACAAATGGTAGTGTGTGTCAAGTTGGTTGCATTAATAAACTGCGACATACCAAGCAGGACGAGTTTGAACTGGAATTGTTTAGACATGAAGTGGAGAGACAACTGAGTAGACGAGCAGAGCGGAGGAGCACAGCAAGCACGCACGACACTCCTCGGCCAATGCCGTGGACGTGGAAAATTAACACCTAATTTGGCAGTCCCCACCAATTTTACCCGACTCCGTCGTGTCCCTTCTTTCTCTGAACTCTTCACTGTACCTTCACGTCAGTCATAACTTCCGTGTTACAGAGTACACCGTTGTCTCTCTCTCCCCTCTCAGCCCCGCTTCCGGTCCTAAGCCCTGGAAACCTGAGTCGCAATTACCCTTCCATTTTAATTGCGTCACCCCACCATTCTTCCGTTTCGCCAGTACAACCCACATCATTCTTTTTGAGTTGGGAAGAGAAAAAGGAAGCATTATGAGTCGCCATCATCCCTACGGTCCCCCATACGACAACTTCGGTCCTCGCAGAGGTGGTCCCCACTCCGGTCCTGGTCCTGATAGATACCATCGCTTCGATGGTCCTCCCCGTGGAAGGGGCTTTGGTCGTGGAAGAGGTCGCGGTTCCTTCGGAGGGCCCAGTCATGATTTTGCAAGTAGCCCTCCAGTATATGATCAAGGACATTCCCAAGAAAACATGGGTGGATATAACAATTACAATTCTGGACCCAATCAGGATTCGTTCTATCAGAATAGTGGTTTTGCGAATCAGTTCAGTGATCCAGATGCCCTAGCGGGTATGATCAGAGTTATGGGAATGGAAATTTTCAAGGTGCGCTAAGTTGCTGAATCAGTTTGAGTTTGTGAATTGCAGGCAGCGGACGTTTGTTCGTTCATTCTGGATGCTGAGGTAAACTCCCTCGATGGCCAATTGGCTTTGCACACCCCACTGCTTCTAATGTTTGAACCCGTTTCCCCGTTGTCACGCTACCCACATGTGTGGTCAACATAACCGATACATGAGAGACCAAGTGTGTCCTCGCTGTCCGCCAACAGCAATTGGCTCTGCGCACAAAAAATTGTCGTACCATGGATCATCGTACTGCTTAACAGCCGGATCAGCATGTACTGCGCTATTCTCCCACTTTCAGTTTTCTGGCCTCTCTTATGAAGTGAACGGCTCACCTCACATCAAATATCCTCGTTAGATGGCACTGGTCCCAGTTACGGTGGTCCTGGAGGCTATGGCGCTCGACTGCCCAAACGCGGTCCGAAGCGTGAAAGAGACGATAAGATGCACGAGTCTATCATTGAAGAGCGCATTCAGCGCGAGCGTCCGTGCCGCACACTTTTCATCCGCAACATTAAGGCGAGTGTCATGTTGAACCAAGCACTGGTCATCTGCAGCGAGGTACACGGTCAGAACTGAGGGCTGACTCTTGCGGTTCCGCACCTTTTCAGTATGAGACTAATAGTGAAGAGGTTCGTCGACAATTCGAAGAACATGGCGAAATCAAGACATTCTTCGACCTGATCGCAAACCGTGGGATGGTGTTTGTTACCTTTGTAAGTGTTTGATATCATTTTCAAGTTGAAATGTTGAGCTGTGTCTGTGTGTGTCAGTATGACCTCCGTGCTGCTGAAAGAGCTCGAGACCGGTTGCAGGGTTCCGAAATCAGCGGGCGACCTGTTAGTTCTCTGCTATCCAAGCGATATACGTGGTTCACCTGGAGCTCTAGATTGACGTTCATTATTCATTACCACGGGATGATAATTTGGCGAAGGGCGGCGACAAAAATCAGGTGTGGAAGAGTTCCGTCTCTTTGGCTCTTGTGCTCAAACCAAATGTATGCACAGGAGTTGCAAGGAGCTTTGCTCGTGACCTTGCGTAACTCTAATCAAATCATAGATGACGGTGAAGTCCGGCGCAAGTTTCAACAATTTGGAGACGTAAAATCCATCCGCGCTGCTGCAGATCGTCATGAGTTAGCCATTCTCCTTTTAGGGCTAAATCACAAACTAACGCAGTTTCTCTCTAGTCAACGTTACGTTGAGTTCTATGATACTAGGGTAAGTTCTGTGTTGTGTAGTCGTCGTAGGACAGATTTAATAGTTGGTCAGTCTGCCGAAGAGGCGTTTGACCGTCTGCGTCATCAAGGTCTACAAGACGGTGTGATGGATATTGTACTGGCTTGGGAAGAATCTGCAGGTCCAGCAATTCGGTGTGTTGAAATTCGCAGCTCATTGTGACAACGTTCATAGTCTTACTGAAATTATATTCAGCCGCGAGGAACGCGAACCCTATCGAGACTGGGATGAAACTCCACGCCCTGGTCCATTCCGAGGGCGAGGGCGGGGCCGGGGACGAGGACGAGGTCTAGGTGGACACGATGATGACCGACGGCCCACTGGGATAGGGATCGGGATCGTCCAAGGCGCTATGAAGGCGACCATGGTCATGGACGAGGAGGCGGCCGCGGATCTTACAATGATCGGTTCGACAGCAGTAGAGAGGGCGGTTATAACAATGCTACTCAACCTAATTATTCGTTACCTGCCCAGCAACAGTATACGGAACCTCCTGCGGCTGCACCTGTGAGCCACGACATTTATTTGTCAATGCGCTTCTAATCATGTTATCTCGCAGCGAGTTGAAGAACGCATTGACCAAGCCCGAAAAGTTCAACAGGTGGGCTCGAATCTTTGTGAGCGACCCAAAGAAACCTAATGATTTTATACAGCTATTGGCCGCGCTCAAGCAACCGCAGGCAGCAGCACAGGGAGCTCCGCCAACACAGGTACAAGCCCAGCCCCTGCCCAGTGCCCCAGTTGCCGCAGCCGCAGAATTCATTCTATCAACCTGCTCCGAGTGTACAACAGCCTCCGCCCATCTTTAACGGTGGTGCCCCGCCAAACACATCTGGTTTCCCTTCAGCAGTGCCTCAAACAGGCGTTCCTCAAGGCAGTCCACCACCAACTCAGGCCAATCCGCTCGCAAACCTTTCATCTAACATACTCGCACTCTTGCAAAGTGCGCAGGGTCAGCAACAACCATCGAGTGCCTCACAACCACCACCACAAAGCCCAGCGTCTTTGCCTGGTCCGTACAACGCTGTCCCACCGACACTGCCTCAAGGACAGATGCGTCCCTCGATGCCACCGCATTTGTCAGGGCCACCACCGCCTTCAGTACCGATGCAAGGAGGGATGGGAGGTGATTATCCAGGGCAAATGATGAATTACTATGTAAGTTTTGTATGTCACACATCGTAACTTGTCTATGATAATTGATATATCTCACCGCTTAAGGGTGCTAATAAAAGGGCATGATACCAAGAACCGATTAAGTGGCATTGTTCCTATATTTATTCATTTCCTATGTCTATGTGTTTACTGGGTTATGCATTTTATCGGTAGCCAACTCGTTCCTGTGGTACCCACTTCTACTGACTTCTCTATCTTGTACCACAGCGACATGATTCTTGACTATGCAGAAGTAGTGTTACACTTTCGTTGATACCTATGTCAGTTCTTTGCTTGCGATGAAGATGTCACTCGCACATCCCACCCAAGTCTCCAAACTGCCGCATAAATACGCGTTGCACTTGGTGCAACGATCAAGGAATACAACTTGAGAATCGTGGAGGCTTTGACTGGCACGGCATAAAAACTATGGACATGGCCCAGAGGTTGGATGTGATGTGAAACGATATGAGATGTTTATCACGGGGACTCGGAAGGACTTCAGTGACCCGATGACGGGTCTACGAATTTAAAAAAAAAACAAAGGGGCGCTACGCGACTTATCTCAGGTAAGCGTGTGACGTACCTCGTACGAAAAGCTTATAAAGATAAAGCTTGATAAAAGCCCCACCGACATTTCCTCAACCAAAATGCATAGCGAAGCACAACCAACAACTTCACAACTTCCCCATCTTGAGCTGCGCATCCTCACCAACTGTGTAGGTTTATACCCCCCACCCCCGACAAACATCACTAGCAACGAACTTGCGCAGTCAGCAATGACGACGGGCCCTCCTAACCCCACGTCCCCTTCCGATTTCACCCGCCTCCTTAGTGGTCCTCTGCATGATTTCCTCCTTTATAGCCGTCAAGAACACTCACAATGGTTGATTGATGTTTCTCACGACATCTGCGACCCTGCTTTGAAGCGTGGCTCGCTCCAAGTGTGGGATGTGGCTGGAGGGAGGTGGAGGAATGTCGATCCCACAGAGCCTCTGACCGCATCAATCTATCTCTATGATGTCCAAACTGTTGTTTCCCTGTCAAAGATTAGTGAACGCACAGGTACTGGCTGAAGGAATGCTACCCCAATGGCGGTCCGTGTCATGGAACGAGATGGAACACAATGCTGGGTGTCAGGGACTTCTATCATGCCACTTACGGTTGTAAACAGCCACGTCTTCCCCAAAAGAATGGGAGACCATCTTTTGCGTATTGTTTACAGCAAATTTGTCTCGGCAAGCCCTCCTCCCACACTATCTATCTATGACACAATATGTGGCATTACCCTTACTCTAAACCTTGATGACTTGTTTGACAAATATGAACTTGGTCTGCGGCTTGTGGCCCCGGTGCGGAGTTCATTTTTTCTCATATTTTACGGCTAATTATTGACTCATGAACTTAGGATGAGTATGAATGTCATTCCTTTGTTCGGCTTGATCTAGATGGCTATGAATGTACAATGTTTGGAATTCTGCCAGTCTCCGTACTCAACGGCGCCTATCTACTGCATGGGCACAAGGTTTATCCCCCTCAGCCTCAACATGCTTGCAACCCCCCACCTGGTCTATTTCGATGGCACTATTTACAGTGTGTCATCCGAAGATTCGCTCATCCCGACTACAGAGGCATGCAATACATCATTCAACATTATGAAGGGGACTCTGATGATGAAGGCACCGACGAATTTGAAAGCCTGTCGGTGGCTGTGGGCCGTATGCGAGCCATGCAGATGGCAATCGAAGACCGCGAAGACTCCGCCGAAGAGCGCCAGAGATCTGTCGCAGAGTGGTTACGACATCGTATTGGTTGTTTTTGTCCGTAATTTGGAAGGGCAATCGCCGAGTAGGGTGTTCATAATTTCCTCGTTTACAGTAAGCTTCGAATTGAACTTGAAATAACATGAACGCAGGAAAGCCTGCGGGGCCTCGCTGTCCCGATAGACAAGTCCATTCGTTTACTAGGTACTTGTACACAAGCCAGACAGAGCTGGGACAGCGTCAGAATTGCAGCCCGCACACACGGTTTGGTCTATTATCATACCGATCATTCGGTTGAGCCCCTATTGGTCAGTGCCGGTGGCATGCAAGTTTAGTAAGCCAAAGCCGCAAAGGTGGTTCAGCGAGGGAAAAGATGCTGTTTGCTGTTGGTGTGTTGTTGCTGTCATAAGCTAAAATGCTGTGTGAGTTCCGAGGGATGCAGTTATCAACCTCTCAGCGTGCAGGATAAGCACAAGAACTGTATGTATTGGTAAACAAAGTGTGGCTCACCTCAGCGTGCAGTGTAAGCACAAGAACTGAGGGAGCCCGGTAACTAGATGAGCTGTAATATATGTACGACGCGGGCCTAATGCCCCGAAACTACGGTACGTGCTAAGGAATGTATTGCAGGCACATATGGTGCTGTCGCGGCACTGTCCGTAAGGTATCCCCAGTGGGGATGAGAGTGGACAACATACGCGTTGACCTGGTATGCCCGAGCGTTCCGTGCTCAATTCCGACAGTTGCATGGAATGCCAGCCAGTTTTTTGGGAGAGATGTACGTATTCGACCTCTGGAAAAGTATTTGCAAAGATATGGAGATGTTCACAAGCGATTTATGTTGACTCCCAAGGTCGGCGGATGCAAATTGGGTAAGCAAAACTGAGCTTCTCGATAAAAGCGCTGAGTTGACAAGGGAAACTCTTAGGAATGGTCGGTGAGGTGAAGGAATATTCTTATGAGTGAGAGGAAGCGGAGTGGGGGAGAGAAGGTCTCTGGACCCCCGGGACTAATTGTCCCCTTATGCACGCAGCAGTGATTACACTAGCGGATACACATATTAGGTGTGGGAGATACCTGCCGGTTTGGGCTATTCCCAACAGAAACACAACCTATTTTTGCGATAGAAACATGTAATGTAGCACAGGCAACGCATATGCGAAGTCATAGAGAGACAGATGAATTGATGCGTCGCCTACGGCGATCTACATCGGTTTAAGCCATTTCAAATGGTATGTTGATTTGTACTTGTTGATCAGCTTTCGTTAGCCCTCTCCTTTCCTGAAGCCGATACTTAATTACTTCGTTCTGCTCGCTCGCATGCCCGTCGCACTCTGAAAAACTTGAAGTCCATGTCCGTGACTGCGTCCACCTCCTCCAAACAACTTCCCCACCTTGAGCTGCGTGTCCTCACCAACCATGTAGGCTTATACGCCGACCCCCAGAAGTCATCTCAGACGATCAACTTGCACGGGAGCAATGACGACGAGTCCTCCCGATCCTGCCGCTTCCCCTCAGGATTACACCCATCTCCTTGAAGGTCCCCTAGACGACTTCCTCCTTTACAGCCGACAGGAAAATTCAAGTTGGTTGATTGATATTGCTCACGATATCTGTGACCCAGCTTTGAAGCGCGGCTCGCTCCAAGTGTGGGTTGAGGCTGAAAATACATGGAGGGTCGTCAATCCCAGCGAGACTCTGACCGCATCAACATATGTCTACTCCGTCCAGGCGGTTGTTTCGCTGTCGAAGATCAGCGGCCGCAGAGGAAGGTCCGAGACAACTACTAGCGGACGTGCCTCCTCAATGGCAAACCATGTCAAGGACCGAGATGAGCACCAATGCTGGGTGTCAGGGGCTCGTGCCCAACTCATAAACAGCCACATATGCCCCAAGAGAATGGGGGACCACATTTTTCGTGTGGTCTACAGCAAATTCGTGTCACCAACGCTTCCTCCCGCACTCTCCATAAATCACACATTGTGTGGCATCACTCTTCATCTGAGTCTTGACGACTTATTTGACAAGTATGAGCTTGGTCTGCGGCGTGTGGCCCCGGTGCGCCCGGGGTTCATTTTTCTCATATTTTACAGCTAATTATCGACTCATGAACTTAGGATGAGTACGAATGCCATTCATTTTTTCCGCCTGATGATCTAGACGGCTCCCGATGTACAATATTTGGAGTGATGCCAGTCTCCATAACCAGCGGCACCGTCCCTCTACTGCATGGGTACATGGCTTATCCCCCTCAGCCTCAACACGCTTCCAACCCCCACCTGGCCTATTTAGATGGCACTACTTACAATGTGTCATAAAAAGATTTGGCCATCCGGACTATCACGCAATACAGAACATTTACCATTTCGAGCTGCCCCTTCGAATGAAAGGGGACTCTGATGAAGAAGGAACCGACATTGGAGATGCGTGGCCATCGGCTACTTTGGACCGTGGGCGAGCCATGGAAATGGTAAACGAGGACCGCGAAGAGCGCCAGAGGTTAGTTGGGCAGTGGGTTTCTACGCAGTAGTGGTATGACTTTCTGTGCCGAGTGGGGTGTTCGTGATTTTCCGAGCACTCGTCTATTGTCACCGTATATGTCTTTCCAACTGTTTCTTTTCCATGAATTAATACTTTTCTGACGAGAGGAGTGGGACTTCCGCATCGAGCCGCCCGCCAACATCAAAAACCTGATATAGCGAGACAATAGCTACTTCTGATAGGTCATGTTTTTTTTTTTTTTTTTTTTTTTTTTTTTTTTTTTGGAAAGCGCTTTTATTCCGTAATACTATTTTATGTACTTTCGAGATAAAGTGCTAGGTAGTGAGTGAAATGATATCAGCCCTACATAGCGCGCTGTAGCCAGCCTTGTGTGGCCGGATGAGGAAAAAATGCATTTAGGCACACCCTATGATTAGGGTAGTGTGGGACTCAGGTCGTGGAAACTTTGCGGGTTTCACGCTCCACTACCCACTAAAACCTCTCTGTTGTTTATCCAATCTGGAAGTCTCCTTGTTTACGGAGTAGGGTTCCCATGTGTTTTCTTAGGTTCATGTAGTTTTTGTCTCTTTTTGATCTTGGCCGCGATGATTCGGTCAGTGACGACGGTCACACGTTCGTCAATCGTTAATGCATTAATGGCTTGTAGCCATCTCCCTCGTATCTGCGGGTCAGTGGTTGGTTCGTGCCTTTGGCTCTCATATGCATATTAATCGTTTCTTTGTTTCCCTTTGCCATCTCCCCTCGCGTAACTTGGCAGGCCAGGTGGCCTGTTTCCTTAGGGGGGGGGAGGGAGAGTCGGCACGCACAGGGTTGCATTGTCAGAATGGTTTTATTTCGCTCGGGCTCATTTGGTTAACATTTTCAGTGGTGGAGACAGGCATGGGCCGATTTAGGGGGATGACAGCGTGTTCGGATTATTGTCTTTTTGGGCGGGGAAGGGGTTTCCGGGTTGTAGTATTCAAGCCATCAGTTGGTCCACTTGCTAGGGTTTTACCTGGTTGCATCAATCACAATCATGGTGTTTGTTCATTTGAGTGTGTATTCGCGGGTGTTTAGGCCATTTAGGGGGCGGGTATGGATGGTATTCCTCCTTGCCTGCGTGGGAAAACCGCCCATGTAGTGGTTACGGTTCTGGGGTTCTGCGATTCTACGTTCAACGTACTCAAGTCAAGGTCTTGTGGGTGCTGTTATGTAATATGCCCTGAGGCAGTGAGGCGGCAATGAAGGTGGATTTTGCGATGACGTTCAGTCTGGTTCGGAGGGTGAGGCTGGTGAGGTGGCTGTGGGTTGTGCCTTATTCGGCTCGTCGTCTCAGGCTGTTGTTTCGCAATGGGTTCTTTTCTGTTATTATTTTTCTTGTTTCCTAAGTATTATGTACAGTTAATAGATTAATAAGAGGGAGTGCTAGGTTGAGAGGGTATGTGTTGCTGGGTACTTGGATCGGGTGGCGTAGTTGGGGTAAGTTGGCCTGTGGCCGCTTCCTGGTTCTGAGGTGGGTGCATGGGTTGTGTCGGCGCGGCATTCCTTCGGCCTTGTCTACCTTCGGTTCTGATTGGCGGCAGCATGCTGGGTTGGTCTGGTTTGATGCTCTTGTACATGTATGCTGATCTGTTATACTAGTGATTATGCGGGCTAGGGTCCTAGGGATTATGCATCAGGTAAATGATGCGGTACTGGGTCGTAGTCGGAATTTGTGTTACATAAGGCTGTCAGCTGGTGACGTGTCAATTAATGCGCTGAGTGTCGCTCTTTTTTCGATGGGGCAGGTTCTTATTTCCAGCTGGTGGGGATTTTCGTCACTGGGGACCATGGCATTGTGGGTGGTGGCAGCAGGCATACGCTGATTTAGAAGGGTGACGGTGGATTAGTGGTGATTGGCTTGTTCGGCAGATTTGGCCGATTGGGTTGCAGTTCCGCATTTGGGGTTGTCATTTTGGCCCTTTTTGGCCCAGGTTTTACTGCTCATACTGTCAAGTAACATTCATTTTATGCTTCAGTGGGTATTCATGCATGTCAACGTTTAGGGAGGGGGTGGGTGCGGATGTATTATCCTCCTTGCCCTGCGTGGGAAAACCGCCCATGGTAGTGGTTACGGTTCAAGGAGCCCCCTCTGATAGGTCATGTGACCTCTCGGTCTGAATATCATCTTACGTTGGCCAAATATATTACGTTTCACGTTTTACGTCGGATTCGAACCCTTCCCTTCATCGCGCACCTTCTATAAATGAGCCCTATTCAAAGGTCTTTGGGGACCTCAACCCCATTTACACGAACCCCAACTTTGCCGGCTTTACCTCCTTGCCAGGTACCATTACCCATGGCATGTTCACCAGTGCCGCTACCCGACGGTATGTGGAGACTGCCGTAGCTAAGGGCGTTCCGGATCGCGTGTTTAAGTGAGTTATGTTTCTGATAATCGATTGTGAACTCATCTGTGTCCATAGCTACATGTTAATCTGTCAATCTGTCGGAAAGGTACTCCCTGGAGATGAGCTCACAGTCAAGATCAAACACACCGCGATGCACGATGGTAACTTTGTCATCGGTGTTACCACTATCAACCAGCGCGGAGAAAAGGTTCTCGAAGGCACTGCGGAGGTGTCGCAACCAACTACCGTCTACACCTTCACCGGCCAAGGTTTGCAGGAGCAGGGTATGGGAAGGGGCTTGTATAACTCTTCCCCGACAGCCCGTGCCATTTGGGACTCTGCTGATGCCTGCTTGATCTCTGCTTATGGTTTCTCTATTTTGGAGATCGTCCGTGAAAACCCAAAGAAAAAGAGCAACCCGGGGCTTCGGATTCGGCAGAGTGCAGATCGACAGGGCGCTTCGTGTGTTCCTTCAGTCCCTTCACCTCGCACCTCCTTCTCGGTACTCTAAATTTTTAGATTACTATGTGTCCGACTCCTTCGCCAGCCGCTGGTACGATGCGAATGCGGATCTCGTTGCTTATGACAAGGACCTTGCCATCCGGCTTGTCCGTGCTATCATCCAGCTTAATGACATTCTTTACGGGGGTGTTGTACATGATCCTTGGGCCCATGTGTAGATCAAGCAGAATGTGACAAGCCACGACTTCATCGATACCTTCCGGTGGTATGACCCACGGTGTCTTGTCCCAGACGAGTTACTAGACAGGATTCACGCTTCCGTCAGGCGAGAGCCACTCTCACAAGCGCGTAACTCTACCCACTCGACCACGCCAGATCAGTCCATCGTGTTAAGGTATCAAGGGCCAGGCAATCCGTGAGTGTTATACGTACGACACGACGGATAAGGACGGTAGCATCAAGAGCCTAGTATAGCTACCTACTGTATTTAAGTACGATACTCTTTGCGTCGCAAAGTTAGTCTCTCCCCTCCTCTTTCTTCCATGACAAAGGGCAAAGGTAAAGCCCCAGAGTCCTTCGTCATCCATTGGTCGGGCGAGTCAGGCGATACATAAGTAAGCATTCTGTAGTTTTGGCAGGAAAATAAAACATTAAAGGACTATCAAGCATGTCCCTCGGACTCGGAAAAAATCCATGACGGCGTCCACCTCCACCTCCAAACAACTTTCCCACCTTGAGCTGCGGATCCTCACCAACCACGTAGGCTTATACGCCGACCCCCAGAAGTCATCTCAGACGATCAACTTGCGCAGAGAGCAATGACGACGAGTCCTCCCGATCCTACCGCTTCCCCTGAGGATTACATCCGTCTCCTTGAAGGTCCCCTAGACGACTTCCTCCTTTACACCCGTCAAGAAAATTCAAGTTGGTTGATTGATATTGCTCACGATATCTGTGACCCAGCTTTGAAGCGCGGCTCGCTCCTAGTGTGGGTTGAGGCTGAACAGACGTGGAGGGACATCAATCCCAGTGAGGCTCTGACCGCATCAACGTATCTCTACGCCGTACAGGCTGTTGTTTCGCTGTCGAAGATCAGCGGCCGCAGAGGACGGTCCGAGACAACAACAAGTGGGAATGCCTCCTCGATGGTGAACCACGTCAAGGACCGAGATGAACACCAATGCTGGGTGTCAGGAGTTCGTAACCCACTTATAAACAGCCACATATGTCCCAAGAGAATGGGTGACCATATCTTTCGTGTTGTTTACAGCCAATTCGTGTCAGCAAACCTTCCTCCCGCCCTGTCCATCTATAACGCCATATGTGGTATCACGCTCAATCCGACCCTTGACGTATGGTTTGACAGTTATGAACTTGGTCTGCGTCTTGTGGCCCCGGTGCGGAGTTCACTTCTCATATTTTACAGCTAATCATCGACTCATGAACTTAGGATGAGTACGAATGTCACTGTTTTATTCCGCCTGATATTCTACACGGCTCCCAGTCTACAATATTTGGAATTCTGCCAGTCTCCGAACTCAACCCCCCTCTACTGCATGGGCGCAACTCTTATCCCCTCAGCCTCAACACGCCTCCAACCCCCACCTGGCCTATTTAGATGGCACTACTTACAATGTGTCATAAAAAGATTTGGCCATCCAGACTATCACGCAATACAGAATATTTACCATTACGAGTTGCCCCTTCGAATGAAAGGGGACTCTGATGAAGAAGGAACCGACATTGGAGATGAGTGGCCATCGGCTGCTTTGGACCGTGGGCGAGCCATGGAGATGGTAAACGAGGACCGCGAAGAGCGCCAGAGGTTAGTTGGGCAGTGGGTTTCTACGCAGTTGTGGTATGACTTTCTGTAACTTGCAATTGCCGAGTGGGGTGTTCGTGATTTTCCGAGCACTCGTCTATTGTCACCGTATATGTCTTTCCAACTGTTTCTTTTCGATGAATTAATGCTGTTCTGACGAAAGGAGTGGGACTTCCGCATCGAGCCGCCCGCCAACACAAAAAACCTGATATAGCGAGACAATAGCTACTTCTGATAGGTTATTTGACCTATCAGAGTAAATAAGAATAAGTGAGATAGGCTTACTAGATATTCTGTCAATAACTCGTCACTAGCTCGCCACTAGCGACTGCTAGCTAGCATAGTTATATCTATTCTGAGGCACATGGCCCTACAGTTTGTTTGTACTTCGGGCAAACCCATCAGTATTCCTACAAATTTCTTTTCGGCACTTTTACGAGCTTGTACAACCCCTAAAAGTCCATAAAAGTCCATAAAAGTCCAAAAAAGTCTGAAACTTGAAAAGCTTGCCAGCTAGGTCTAAATTTCAGAAAGCTCGATGATTTTTTTTTTTCAAAAGTGGTTGCAAGCTATTGCAAGTACGCAAGCTGTCACAAGTCAAAAACCAATTGCAATTCATACTAGCTACTGTAGCAGAATATCTAGAATTCTAGGGTAGCCTGCTCGCGCTTGTGCTACTGCTTGTATTGCTGCCGCTTACATCGCAAGAGCGTGGAGGGCGTAGGGAAAGACGGCGTCCAATATTAGCACCGGTCCCGGCGCCCGCGAATTGGGTATTTTCAACGACCTCAAAGGTGCTTCGTCTATGGGCCCATCAAGTGTAGATGATAGTGCTAACTCTCAGATTGCATGTGCGGGCGGGATTTGGAGGGTGAAGGAGGATGATGGTAACATAGGAAGTGGGGAGGAGGATCGTGGTGGAACATGAGCCCGGCTGACCACGCGAGTGGTGTTCTATTATACGGATGAGGCCCAAGAGGGATGTTAGTGAGGTAAGTGACAAGATGGCAAATCACGCACGGTGTTGATTGGTCTTTGGGCACAGAGAAGGGCGATATATCTGAGAAGACGAGCAGGGAGGACTTATGGAGGAGCAGTCAGAGCCTATTGGGCGTGGGGATCTGGGAGAGGCTTGTGCGGATTCGACGCCGTACTGTAAAGCAAGTTCTAGCGCCTCTTCTAGATGATCGGTGCGATGTAAGTGTGCGAAGGGTGTAGGGCTTCCGGGAAAAAGAGTGGCGAGATCACGGTTGGCGATTTCGAATATTGAGGTCAAATCGAGTTGCTGAGGAGATGAGACCTGTAGAATACAGGTGAGCTGTGGGAAGATTCTAAAGAATACAACATCACCTGTTCATTCATTCGTTCAGACTGCTGCGAGGTTGGGGGCAAAAAAAGCTGTATGAAATGAGACCGATTGTGTCGCTGTGTAAGAGCATGATGCGAGTGCGAGAAAAAAAAATATCAACACAAGCACGTGATGACACACGCGGCATTTTCTCGACTTGTACTTTTTTCATTTGTATCCGTCTCAACTTCAGTACTTCAGTGCCAACCTTTTCAGTTCACAATCGGACTTATGATTTTTCTGTCCATTGGATCCATGGTGGCAATGTTTTCAGTCCCATGCTCGTAACTGAACATGCAACCCAGCATGTGAGCTTACCACGGCCGCTTTTTTTCTCGTATGGGTGACATTGATGCCATTCTCACAGAACTACACCGCCACCCCATTGGCCACAACCTCTCAGTACGTACAAGCACCCCTCCCGCGGTTGTCATTCTCCAGACCCTACTCAGCCCGGTACAGCTTTTCCCTAGATTGCGGCTACGTGGGGCCGTCAATTATTATTATCACCTACTGGGTGGCAAGGTTTCCCTCTCTTCTGTTTTACCCCCACACCTAGCTGAATAGCGTGATAGCTTGTCCTAACTTTCCCGATGAGTTCTGTGCCGAGAGGACGACCAACAGGCCGAAATTTCAGCGGTGGATTGCCTTCCAGTCCACGAGTGCGCTCCATAGGGCACCACGATGTACAGGAGAGAGAGAATAAGGAATACAAGGCCAGGACCAGGGACAGTGACTACCCCGTCATAGCACGGGCACGCCTACACGGGCACCGCCAACCCGTTCTGTGCGTCCGCAGCGCTCATTGGCGAATATAATGCCCTCCCGTGGCGGATCATCATTATCTTCATCATCGCACGTCGATGTGCCAGAGGTGCCGCCACTTCCACTCGCCCGTCGCTCGGACGCATCATCCAAGTTGAGTACCGGATCATACTCATCCGTATCAGGGTCTTCGTCTACCTTTCTGGATCGGATGAAGAATCGCAGGGAGTATGGGTATGGGTCGTCTCGCACGGGCTTGGAGGAAGAGGACGCACCGCGCAAGGCGATGGGAACTGAGCGGGGCGGGTGGGTCAGCCAGTGAAATACCGCGATGCCCGAGCCTGAGTACGGTATGTTCGTTTATGGAACTACTCCAATCGTGGCTGCGGCGTGCTTACGCACAGGGGATTCAGGCGAAACAGACGATCGAGATGAGTTACTGCCGGGTTATGGCTTGTCGCTCTGGTCACACGTCGCAACCGCAGCGAGCACTCTGACTATAAACATTTCAAAGGCATGGGCATCAAATATTGTGGCATATTCGGGCGAACGTACGTTTCTGGCTTTCTTCCTCTGGTGGTACGGGGAATTATATAATCGGCATTCTAAACCATCTACCATTCTGGCGTACAGATACACCACTGGGCAAGGAATCACACCTTACACGTGCCTTGAGGGCGTACCACATTGAAAAGGCGTGTGATCCGACAGATTTACCACCGTGGCTGTTCGAGGAGCATGAGCGCCGCCCATTGGGGCCGTTCAGAGACAAGTCGACAGCGCCGGGAAGGTAGCGAGTACAACTACGACTCTGGTTGTGCCAGGGCATCAAAGTACAGCCATGATAATGACCTTGCTGTCGCACTAAATGCAATCTTTGCTATGTACTCACGGTTCCTCAAGCAGTCCAAGGTGAGCGCAGCGTCCAGTTCCGTTTAAACTGATGTGCTGAGTAGGTAAATGAGGAATATCAAGGCATTGCTGGCACTCGCAGAGTCTCAGCACGTTAACGACATTTTTGAGTTTTGCTGATGTGTAACATGTATATACTGTATTTCTTTAATATCAATTTGAGTATTCTGTACCTTGAGCTTTTTCACTTGCAAGTACTTTATGGCTTGCACAAGCTTTTTTGCTGGCATGCCAGCAAAAAAGTGACGAAAAGCGTCTGAAAGCGAGAAAGTTTTTTGTATATTTACTGATGCCCCATCTGCCGTCGCCGCTACAGTCACTCGCACCATCGCCGATCTTGCTGCCATCACTGCCAACGTTATCGCCCGCGCACGACTTCAGTTGGCTCCGAGCCCATTGCACCCTTAAGGAACCCCACGGGTAACCCTCTCCCTTCGACAGCCCCACCCGTTCTCGCAGCATGTTTCGGCACACTGGCAGTAGGTCTCCTCAGGCTCACCGGTGTCCCTCATAATGCGAACGAGCTCATTTCCTATGTCTATGCGTTTACTGGGTTATGCACTTTATTGGCGGCCAACTCGTTCCTGAGGTAGGTAACCACTTCTACTGACTTCTCTATCTTGTACCACAGCGACATAATTCCTGACTATGCAGAACTCAACACCAATATCTCAAAGTATGCCGCTGCCACCTATCTTGCCCAATCTTACTGCTCTTCCTGTTGCGATACCACCCACCAAAGCTGAGAAAGCAGCCGTTGAAGCTGAGGAGCTTGCCCGTGATCTTCAAACAGTTCGAAATGAGCTTAGCCGGTACAAAGAGGAACCTGCAGAGAGTGCTACATTGGATCTTGTCCGCTACTGGGATGTACGTCCAGCTAAATGTCTGCTTGAATATAAACTGAATCCATGCAATCGTGACAGGAATCGGAAACTGCTTACCCACTTAGCTATAAAGTAGCGCTTGACATATTGCCGGTCCAGGCCTCTGCTGTTTCTTGCGAACGTGCCTTCTCATCAAGTAAAGAAACATGTGTTCTTCGGAGAAGTCTTCTATCTGCAAGCATGCTCGAAGTTCTGCAAGTTTTAAAGCACCTCTATAAGGGAGAACGCCTTGACTTCACGTCTTCCCGGATCGCAAGTGAGGAGGACTACTCAATCGAGAAGGCCACAAAAGCGGCAATAAGTGAGCTTGTGTCTTCAGCAAAGTGCGAAGAGTTGTTGGATTTATTGCACAATATGGACAGTACTCGACAACAATAAGTAGTTTACTTGTCATTTGTAGATATCGTAAAATCGGTCTCAATGCAAAGTCATATTTTGCATGATGGCTGGGAAAACGGCCCGCGAACTTGCAAGTTACACCGGTGTCAGCTTGGCGGTGCAAGTTGAAATCAAGTTACCGACTTGAACTGGCTTGAATTGGACCGCGGCAACACTATAAAGGACTATCAAGCATGTCCCTTGGACTCGGAAAAAGTCCATGACTGCGTCCATGTCCACCCCCAAACAACTTCCCCACCTTGAGCTGCGAATCTTCACCAACAACGTAGGCTTATACGCCGACCCCCCAGAAGTCATCTCAGACGATCAACTTGCGCAGGGAGCAATGACAACGAGTCCTCCCGATCCTCCCGCTTCCCCTCAGGATTACACCCGTCTCCTTGAAGGACCCCTAGACGACTTCCTCCTTTACAGCCGACAGGAAAATTCAAGTTGGTTGATCAATATTGCTCACGATATCTGTGACCCAGCTTTGAAGCGCGGCTCGCTCCAAGTGTGGGTTGAGGCTGAACAGACGTGGAGGGCCGTCAATCCCACTGAGGCCCTGACCGCATCAACGTATCTCTACGATGTCCAGGCCGCCGTTGTTTCCCTGTCGAAGATTAGCGGTCGCAGAGGAAGATCTGAGACAACCGCTAGTGGGAATGCCTCCTCAATGGCGAACCACGTCAAGGACCGAGATGAAAACCGATGCTGGGTGTCAGGGGCTCGTCTCCAACTTATAAACAGCCACATATGCCCCAAGAGAATGGGTGACCATGTCTTTCGTGTTGTTTACAGCCAATTCGTGTTAGCAAACCTTCCTCCCGCCCTGTCCATATACAACACCATATGTGGCATCAGCCTCAATCCAAGCCTTGGCAAATCGTTTGACAATTATGAGTTTGGTCTGCGGCTTGTGGCCCCGGTGCGGGGTTCAATTTTCTCATATTTTACAGCTAATCATTAATCATTGACTCATGAACTTAGGATGACTACGAATGTCACTCCTTTTTTCCGCCTGATAATCTGGAAGGCTCCCAACATACAATATTTGGAATGATGCCAGTCTCCATACCCAGCGGCACGGCCAGCGCCCCTCTACTGCATGGGTACAAGGCTTATCCCCCTCGACCTCAACACGCCTCCAACCCCCCACCTGGCCTATTTAGATGGCACTACTTACAATGTGTCATAAAAAGATTTGGCCATCCAGACTATCACGCAATACAGAATATTTACCATTACGAGTTGCCCCTAGGGGACTCTGATGAAGAAGGAACCGACATTGGAGATGAGTGGCCATCGGCTACTTTGGACCGTGGGCGAGCCATGGAAATGGTAAACGAGGACCGCGAAGAGCGCCAGAAGTTAGTTGGGCAGTGGGTTTCTACACAGTAGTGGTATGACTTTCTGTGCCGAGTGGGGTGTTCGTGATTTTCCGAGCACTCGTCTATTGTCACCGTATATGTCTTTCCAACTGTTTCTTTTCCATGAATTAATTAATACTGTTCTGACGAGAGGAGTGGGACTTCCGCATCGAGCCGCCCGCCAACACAAAAAACCTGATATAGCGAGACAATAGCTACTTCTGATAGGTTATTTGAACCTATCAGAGTAAATAAGAATAAGTGAGATAGGCTTACTAGCACGACGGGCAGGAGAGGATAAGCGGAGCCCACTTATGGTCAACTAAGGGATCAAATAGTGTCCAATAAGTCGACAGGGTGCAGATTTTAAATTAAAACTGTCTACTTATGTCTTTCTCAATTCAATTTGTCAATAAGTAGACTATTTGTATTTAAAATTCATTAGTCGTTAACTTATTGGACATCATTTAATCCCTTAGTCGACCATAAGTGGACTCTCCTTATCCACTCCTGCCCGCCGTGTAGATATTCTGTCAATAACTCGTCACTAGCTCGCCACTAGCGACTGCTAGCTAGCATAGTTATATCTATTCTGAGGCACATGGCCCTACGGTTTGTTTGTACTTCGGGCAAACCCCATGTGCTGTCGCCGCTACAGTCATTCGCACCATCGCCGATCTTGCTGCCATCACCGCCAACGTTATCGCCCGCGCACGACTTCAGTTGGCTCTGAGCCCATTGCACCATTAAGGAACTCCACGGGTAACCCTCTCCCTACGACAGCCCCACCCGTTCTCGCAGCATGTTCCGGCACACTCATCAGGAAAAACCATTTCAACTGTAGAATAGCACGTGTTATGTAACATTTTATGCTTCTGTACTCTATATAGAAAATAAAGCGCTTACTTAAGAATATGTAATAACCATGCGCTTACTTAAATCTACATAAATTGGCGTTTTATGTAATTTAGCTTAATCTACAGCAAATCATGCAAAGCTATGGAGTTCTATATAACTATGTAGTGGTGGATTATGCCATACAGGCACAGCTACATGGTGCTATGCTCTTTTCCTGATCCTCTCGCACCTTCCACGGAGCGTTGCATGGACTGCAACGATCGCGCGAGCACAACTTGGGCGTTCCCTAGAGTGGTGATTGAAGGATGTAAGGAGCAAAAATTTGGTTTATTTACATCAGACTGGATGGTCATCAACCGGGCAGAGAGTGATGATATAAATGTACTGGTTATTTCATACAGAGCCGAGCAGTACCCTCTACCCACTCCATAATCCTCTTGTTGTCGAAACTCCCATAACGCTTTCCAAGCTGTGCAAGCATATCGCCAGTCAGTGAATGTGTCATGTCCCGTTTACGAGTTCCAGACCGTGTTTCACGATTGGTCTGGCGAGTTGGTTCGGACTTTCCCTGGGCTTTCGACATTGAACGTGTGGTGACGCCGCTGCTTTTCGGTGAATTTGGTTCGATTTCATCATCACCCAGATCCCGCTTCCTCTTTCCTCTTTTAACCTCTCTCCACTCCTCCGCATCACCCTTGGCGCCCTCGATGAGACCCCAAATCTCACTCAGAAGATTCAGGCGTTCCCTTACTCCAAGTTCTTCAACTTGAACTTGAGGGTCTTCAACTTGATCTTGAGGGTCGTCAACTTGATCTTGAAGTTGGGTATTGCCCTCCACCCGAACGTACCTTGATGCGATGTCATCCACATTTTCGATATTGAACTTTGGGCCGCCATTAATCACGGCAAGAGGAGGCGAGACATAGCATTCAATAGCGGGAAATGTGGAAAAAGGATGGGAGAACTGGTCCCAGGGTACCAAGGAATTCGGTCCCTGGCGAAGTATGGGTTCAAAATCCGGCAGAAGTGGCATAAGCCTATATGAGATCTTGTGATTCAACGTCCACTGATGTGACAAGATTAGAACTACTATCAGTAAAGATAAAGTTGATTAACTTACCTTTGATGTGAAATCCTTGATCTCTGAGTCGGAGCTCTGTCGTGCAGCGAGAACTGATTGAACGAAGCTTTTGACTTCTTGCAACACTGGTAGTTCAGGCAAGAGCAGCCATTTGAATTGATCAAAAGCAAGATGCGTGCTTGAGTCAACTTGAGGGAGATTTAGTAAGCAAGCAAATGTATTAAGTGCGACGAGACAAACGTTTGATCAAGTTACGCCTACTGTGAACATGGAAGGATAAATATTCGAGTCCGAGGCAGTACTCATAAAGGGTAAGCTGAAGGGGTGTCAAGGTCTCCATGTGAGATACCACAGGACTACTGTACCTCTTCTGGTGTACTGCTTCGTCGTACAATGTGAGCGCAAATAACACTTTGTTTCTTCATTGTCACCACGCAATTTGGTGACTTGTAAAGCCTGTGAAGTGCATCTTTCGTTTTGTCAGATATGTCTTTGGATGACCGCTGGAGGGTGTCGTATAATCCGAACCGCCAATGGCACCTAGTAATGGCTCGGAGAGTGCCGGTGGTGTACTTGGATTCTGGGTGGGTCCGAGGTCTCGGAAGGGGAAGGGACGTATTCATCGTGACTGGATGAGGAGTCGGATTGCTGATCGCATGACATCTCGTCGTTGGTAGGGTCATTGTAGCTCGATTCTTCCACCCTCTCACTTGCACACTGCGAGTGGCAGGATGGAGTTGGAGACAAAGGCATCAAGCCATTTCCGATTACATCCGCCTGAGACCTGACCTCATGCCGAGGACGCTCCCACGCCGCAAACATACAGTATCTCCCTGTTGAAATCTGCCTGACGCCTGAGCTTAGGCCTGTGGTGACACTCCGTGGGACCCAATATAACTATCTCTGAGGTCCAGACCTCTGGTGACGTCGCCCTGTGTATCGCATTCCCAATTATGGTATATGACGTCGTGTTATAGTCGCAACCGCGTCCCCTCCTTTCCCAGGGAATGGAAAAACAAAAATGAGACGGCCATTTTGGAGATACTATTATCTAAATAGTACAAAGTCACGTAAATGAAGGTCAGGATTCAAGTAATAGGTGTCTGCAGAGTCCAACACGTTCTCGGCATTCCATGTACGACCTATTTTAGTGCCAAACTTTGGAATGAGATGGCAACTTTGAATGATCTGGTTCACAGGTATGATGGATGCGCGTCGGTATCGATTTCGAAATGAGCGGGTAACTTGATACATCCCAAGTGAGGGGTTAAACAACTGAAGTGGTGTATACCACTCAACGTATGCCAGCGGGGTGTCAAAGCGACCATATTCTCGTGGTAACTGGAAGATAACGTGAACTTGACCAACTGAGACATCTTTTAAACCATCACAATTAGCCAAACTGTTACAATAAGGAAACAATAAATACGCACCTTTGAGAGGATTTGAAGGATCCGAGAAGGCTGTCAAGCCAGCTTTTTCGAATGCGAGAATGGTGTCGAATTGAGCTGGTACTGCCTTCTTTCAATCTCGTGGAGGTTCAGGCAAGATCGTCCTGATCGTGTCTCTGAGGTCTGTTTCATCATCTGTCACTTGCGGGATTTGAGGCAGCATAACTGACAGGCGTTTGAAAACGCCAAACGGTACGTCATGTGATGGTGGAATGGGGAGTGAATGCGCCAGGAGAAATTCTTCAAGATACCAGAGGAAGTACTCGTCCACGGCAGGAAATTTGTTGACCAGGGTTTCAACAGTCATAAACCCATAACCGGGGATCTTCGCCACCTTATAGCCGCAGGTGCGGCTAAACCTCACCTCAACATTGTCGTCCGAGTCGTTTCGCTGCCGTTTCCTCTCTGGCTCAGCCTTGTCATTGTCCTTGTCGTTTCGCTGCCGTTTCCTCTCTGGCCCAGCCTTGTCATTGTCCTTGTCTTCTTTTTCAATGATACCTTCTCCTTTTGCCCAGCGCAAAAACATCTCCTGACGCCGAACAGCGTCATGACGTGCCATCCAAGTCGCCATCTGTGCTGTATAGTCTCGTTTGTTACCTGCTCTGAAGGGCACCTTGGCAAAATCAATATGAAGACGCTCTGGAGACTCTGTGTTGTAGCCATCAAGGGCCCCATGTGAGCGGATTGCAGAGACATAGTGGATAAGGGAGTGAAATTTAGGTATGTTGAAATTTTCGCGGATGCCAAGTTCCATGAGTATCTTCTTGTTCTTGTGTATTGCTGACCACGCCCTATCCATCTTTTCCAGAGAACTTTCGGTGTGGACCTCAAAGCGGGCATAGGAGATGAAATCGATCACAGCGCGAACAACTCGAATCACTCGATCGTCCACAGTGCCCGCGATGACTCCCAAGAATATTTTCTCCATATCCTTGTATTCGCTCCCTGTCCACTGTGTAACCAAGGAGATTCCTTTGCCGAAGTGGCGAAGGGTAGGGTGTTGTGTCATGCTTCTGAAGCGGCGGTCGACTTCAGAACTTCCTCCATCTACTGCCTCTGTACACCAGTTGACGAAATGATCTTTGAAGATCCCTTTATGGAGTTGGTGAAGGATATCGGGAGTGAAGCATTGGAATATGTCGGTGTGAGGTAGGTTGGCCCAGAATGGGTTTACTGGTCGTAAGCCTTGACTGACAAATGCCTTCGGTTTCAGGCCTTCTGCCTGCTGTCTCAGTATCTCCATCGTGTTCTTTTGGTCTCGTGGATCTGACCACGCCGGTGAACCATGTTCATTGGGCAGCACCAAGCATCGCGGGCACCGGCTTTCCTGACAGCAGGCGACAAGACACTGCTCTGGAAAGTCTGCAATGTATGCTGCGAGGATGGGATACACTCTGCGTACCCATCCATCAGCACATGTCATTTCCATTCCTTCCTTTCCGACGTTCTTCAGTGGTTCCAGCAATGACTCCATACACTGATGGAACAGCTGGTAGCCGACATTGGACCTTCGCTTCTCTGAGCAGCATTCAAGCTTCGTGACAGGTAAGTACCCTATCAGCATGGTCGCCCTCGCAGATGGGGAACGACGGATCGTCTTGTTAATGTTCCCAATTGTGAGATAGACTGGCCATGCTTGCTTGTCGCCACTGAAGGCCGTGAGCCGGGTCTTGTCGCTTGCAAGGATGATGGGTGATATTGTAGCACCCTGAGGTAAGTCGTTCTATCCGGTCATTATCAGCGTCACTAATTGAATTGACAGTCCTTTCTATCTTACTTGAGTGTCCCACCACCAGCTTCCAGTTGCCATCTCGTCCCAACATTGCTCAGTACCATCGACATTCTTATATAAACGATATGGTGCGTATTTCATGTAATGCTTGAATTCGGGGTTGCCAATCAATTCTTGAACACATTCAACAGGGTTTCGGCGCCATAGTTCCACCGTTTCTCTTTGGGTTACACCATTTTCATCGACAATGTCTCCCTCCACTTCGAAGAGTTCACAAGTCCATTCTGGCCCTGATGGAAGAGCGTCGATCTTTTGGAAGAGAGATCGGCTATTATGGAATGAGGTGCGGCTACCATTTTGAATCTGTGACGCTTCAATAAGTCCAGTCCTCAGCAATGAGTTTTTTGCTAACCTTTTTCAGTCCCAGAAGCTTGTTTGCGGATGCATGAGTTGTTCCTGACTCGAGTATCCATTGCGCAATTTCCCAATCACCTTCATCCGAGAAACTCCCCATATTGATTCTCCTCTAGTGACCTGAGCGTTACGCAAAGATTCAAACGTGGTAAGTTCTCTGCGTAAGCCCCGTCCTGCTTGATGAGGGTAGGCCTCACGCCATCGAGCATTGAGCGATGGTGTGCATCCGGTGTCATCTTTATCACAGCAAGATTCCTCTTCGCTCTCTTCTAGAACAACTTGAAGGGCTTCATCAGCATTCCAGTCCACGTTCGACCTTCTGTCTGTAGCAGGACACCCATCTATTCCTGCTGTCTGGTTGTCGTCCTCGCTGCGGCCTTTGAACAAGTTTTGGGGAAGAACTCGTTTACGCATGGAATCCAGGTCGGCCTGCCACCTCTTGTGGCAATTTTTGGCTAGAGCAAGATGTGTTCGTTTACCCTGCATTGTGGGGAACGTGCATATGCAGTACTTGCATCGAAATGTTTTCCCCATAACTGAGGTAGTCTACAGTAGGGTCAGTAAGTCCGGTACAGTTCTGTTGCGTAAGTCACGTGTTTTTTTTTTTCAGTTGAATCGATTTTTTACTAAGTAATACACCGTAGGTCAAGTAATACACCATAGGTCGGTAGGTTCCGTCGCGTAGGTCACGTGAGTTTTTTTTTTTCTGTTGATCGTTTTTTGCTTACACGTGTCGCATATCTTGTTCTTCTTACACCACCATCTTCTGTTCTGTTATCGCACCATCTATCAGTCCCTTCACCCAACCATGGCCAGTGGCTCACGAAAACGGCCATTACCTCCAGCCAGTGAAAGTGAAAATAAACCCGTGAAACAAGTTTACGGACGGCGGCAGCGGAACCCAACACAACGCCAACAACAGATAGGTACAAAATACTCTTGAAAGTCTATCAGAAGACATGCTCTCATGACCAATCTTAGATGAAGACCAGGCGACCAAACTGCAGGCTACAATTGATCGACAAAAGAAAAAGTTGGCGAAGCAGCGACAGAAGATTGTCGAGTACCAAAACGACGAAGACTGTAAGACACGTCTTAAGCCTCCTCTGTAACGTGCAGTGATCACAGCCCAGCCCATGGGGATGAAACCGATGACATGGAGAGTCAAGATGAGGGAGACATAGGACATGGAGCCCGCACCGGTGGTGGCTTTACCTCTGTAGTAAGCATGCAGTCTCACACCGGCAAAGAACTAAAGAACATTTTAGATAAGCTCAAAAGGTACTGTACCGCACACCCGGTCAGTAGCCAAGAAGAAACCGTTAGTTCTTGAGACTGACCAATTCATGGACGAATGCGAGACTCTTGAAGCAGGTGATATGAACTTGCTAGACCTCAATGAAGACATGTTCCCTCTGAGTTTACGTTTACCAAGCCGAACCCCAATTTCACCTTCTCTCCCATCGTCAACACAGTCACCGCCACCAGCACCTTACAATCGACACAAGCACACAACGCCACCACCATCACCTCCTGCTCGAATCGAGCGCACAACACGAACATCATCTCGCATTCATCACACCCGCACAACACCGTCATCTCGGCGCATGACGCCGACATTGCCTCGTTTAGATGTGAACCGAGATTCGTTGCCTCCCAACCCGGTCAGGCTTCCGCAGGCACCCTTTTGTGAAGGTTATACACCAGGCCCCAAACCCAAAGCTGCGGACTATGAGGATCGTGTTGAGAAGATGCTGCTCAATGCCATGCACGAATATGCCTGCCTCATTCTCGCTGTTGACGCTTTCCCTAACGAAGTGAAGCAGACACAGTGGGCCGAGGCAGCGTGGCGGGCAGCCTGTGATGATGTTGGAGTGCATTATGGGTGCTCAGTGCGTATGATTCGGTTGGTGAGACGTCGGCGCTATTGTCACTCCATAGAGCTAAATATTGATATGACATAGATCACAGGTCGGGGGAGCTGGGCACGTGGCTTCTTAAAGGACGCAGCTCGCAACAATTTCAAGATATTCAAGTTCAAGGAAGGCTCAACCGAGGAAATCAAAAGCTATAACCAGGAACACCGTCTCTCGCTCCTACGCGATGACGCCTTTCACCACAAGGTATCCAGTTACCTCATTTTTGAGGAACTGTTCTAACTCGATCTCAGAACTGGGAGGCGGTTACAGGCTTCGGTGAACATCCTGTCGTTGTTGACATCCTCCGAGATGCGGTTTTTGAAGACAGCAAGTCTTATGGTGTCAAGTATAGCCGCTACTTCAACCCTATCTCTGTCAATCTGCTTGCGCTCGTCTTTACGATGGTAGGTGCTCTGGCAGCCACTGTATTGTGATCACTCACTGATGAGAGTTATTTTAGATCGAGTTTTTAATTAATGAATGGAGTACCGGAGAACGAAAGAAGTCAACCTTTCGCAGCACGACCTACTCGGAGAACTTCGAGACCCATCGTCTGCGCATTGAGCAGTGGTGTGACTTGGAGCCGACAGTGACGACAAACATCCGGAAGCGGATGTTCAGAACATTGATGTAAGTTACACCACTTATAATTTCACATGCATGTTGATAGCGTGTATTAGGAAGAAAGCAGGAGCCTTGGAACAGGTGGATGGCAAGAGCAGTGGGGCGACGGGCATGACACCGTCAATGAAGGAGCGGGCAAGGGAGGCGCTGGCGGGGCGTACAGGTGAAACAGACGATGAGGACGAGTAGTACTCCTACTTTGAGTACCTGGCAGATAGGAAATGTACACTATTCATTTGAAATAACTGATGTGCTACCGATATTGAGTGCTATGGGTATTTATCAAGACTATCAGAGTTTACACACAACTACATGCCAACTATGAGCAGTTATGGTAGCTCATTAAGTGATATACATTATAGTGCTTGTATTACAGAGGTCTATGAAATACGTTGTGTATCTATTACATCTACATAACTATTAACGTTTCTATCAGTATCTACGGAAAGTCACCGGTGTTTACTAAACAGGGACTTGTCTCCCGGGCTACACAATTATGTAACATTATGTATTCTACTTGACCAAGTCATTTTTTCCTGATGCTGGCAGTAGGTCTCCTCAGGCTCACCGGTGTCCCTCATAATGCGAACGAGCTCATTTCCTAGTATGTCTATGCGTTTACTGGGTTATGCATTTTATTGGTGGCCAACTCGTTCCTGAGCCGAGGTAGGTAACCACTTCTACTGACTTCTCTATAGATCTATCTTGTACCACAGCGACATAATTCCTGACTATGCAGAAGTAGCGTTACACTTTCGTTGATACCTATGTCAGTTCTTTTCTTGCGATGGCGCTACAGTACGTCCCCACCCAAGTCTCCAAACTGTCGCACAAATGGGCATACGCGTTGCACTTGGTGTAAGGGTCAAGGAATATAACTTGAGAGTCGCGGAGGCCTTGATTGGTACGGCATGAAAACTAGGATATGGCCAGAGGTTGGATGAGATGTGGTGGGATATAAGATGTTGTTTATCACGGGACTCGGAGGACTTCACTCCGACACATTCGACCGAAATTTAAAAAAAAAGAAAAAAAACTAACGCAATGAAGGGTTTACGAATTTGGAGGCGCTACGTGACGTACATAGCTCAGGGTAAGCGTATAATTAGATAAAGCCCCACCGGAAATACATTCCTCAGACCAAAATGCATAGCGAAGCACATTCTAGAAGGGCAATCGCCGAGTGGTGTTCGTAAATTTCCTCGTTTACTGTAAGCTTAAACTTCGAATTGAACTTGAAATACAATACACCTCATCGTACTAGTATCTTTCCAATTGTTTCATTTCGATGAACTGTTCTGATGATGAAAGGAGCGTCCGCATGCAGCCGCCCGCTTTAGAACGGCCAAGGCTCATTCAAACTTGCGAGTTTGGCGAATCAACCGTGTACCACTGGCGCCTCCCGAGTTCTCTGCTTGCGATGAAAGAGCAGTTCTGTAGATCAAACTCGCTCTACATCTCACCCATGTCAGCAGATAAACGAGTGTATAGACGATATGAACAGGGTTGACTTGATGAATAATCTATTCGAGTGCAAAGCCATTAAGTTTTCCACCATACTATCAGACTGGCAACTATTCAGATTCGGGAAAAGGACCGACACCAGAAGTCAGGGACTCCCCGAGTTTCTTGAGGGCGTGGTCGTCGAAGGACGACATCCATGTGTCACTCTTCAAGCGGGAGATCGCTTCATACGCAACAGCAACCGCAGAAGGGGGCATACCCGCCAACTGGGCCACTTTAAGTCCATGACTTTCCTTGTTCACACCCGGCCGCAGGCGGTGAGAGTATGCAAAAGAGCCAAGCTAAAAAAAAAAGAAAGAAAAATTCAAAATGCGACTCGGGGGACACCTTCAATAATAGCTGGTCTAGTCTCACCTCCGTCACTTCCACATCAGTGCAAAAGAACCCCACTTTTCGGAACACCCCTGTGCCTCTGTAATCCAAAGTGCACCCGAGCATATCGGTCAGCTCGTGGAAATGCGTGGCGAATAGGGCTCGACAGTTATTCTTGAAGTAGAGATGATGCACTACGGCGAACGCTATGGCCAGCCCGTCTCTGACTGAAGTCCCTCTGCCAACTTCGTCCATGATGACCTTAGGAAGTGGAGTTATGCTTTGCATTGGAGAAGGATAAAGTACTTTTGCTTACAAGGCTATTCGCAGTCGCCTTTCTCAAAATATCCGCTGTTTCTAGCATCTCCACCATAAAAGTGCTTCTGTCACGAAACAGATCATCTTTTGCGCCCACCCTCGAGAACAGACGATCTACAATCCCGACTTCTGCATAGTCTGCGGGCACGAAGGAACCTGCTTGTGCAAGAATGCCGATAAGAGCGGTTTGCCGGAGAAGAGTGGACTTTCCGGCCATATTAGGGCCAGTGATGATATGTAGCTGCGAGTCCGGACAAAGGGACACTGTGTTCGGCGTGAAAGTCCTCCCGGACGAGAGCAGGCCAACTTCCACGGTGGGATGGCGACCGTTGACGACGTGAAATGAGCGACTGAAGAAGAGAGATTCATTAACATCGAAAGGTCTCGCCATAACCTGACGCACTCATTCTTTATAATTGGTCTCGTAAAATGCATGTCGGCTGCAAGGCTGGCAAATCCTAGTGCTACGTCCAGCTCGTCTATGACCTGAGCGTTTCGTCGTAGCTGGGCCTCGTGCACTTTCACCTAAAGTGCGAGTTTGAATCGAATCATTAGGACAAGTTTTCTTGGGAATGTACCTCATTCCGCAGCACTTCAAATGCCGCTTTCTCAGCCGAAGCGATGCTCTGTGATGTTTCCAAGAGTTCGCTTCCGAGTTGAGCCCAACCCTGGTGTCATAATATTCAACTCAGATTCGAGACATAAGAGATATTGTCAGCTCACTTGGTGAAATAAACAACAAGTTGAGTTGCTCTCGGATATAACGGCGAAAGCGGGTGAAACCTTAGTCCTTGCAGCATCACGCTTCGACTTCGCGATATGAACATGTAAACCTTGCAACGGGGTTGAACGTAACGTTAAGGATGGTGCGCCTATCAGGTGGGTGAGTTAAGCTATTGGACGCTCCTGTTAGAAGACGAACTTACCATACTGACGCTGCAGATCGCCTTCAAGGTCCTCTCGCCGCCTCATGAGCCGCTGAAGTTTTGTATGTAAGGCCGAAAGCTCTTCGGAGAATCTAAGTGATACCAATCAGTCGTCGACACAAAATTGCCATTCATCGGAGTCAGCGCACTCAGGGTTGATAGACCATCGATAGCCCTGTTGCCATTTATCCTCAGCGGACGGCTCTTGGGCGTTATGATATCTTCTTTAGTTCTTTCCGGTAAGCTTCCCAGTCGAGTAGGATCACCATCCATAGAAACCTGGATTTTCCGTTCCAGTTCAGGCAAGTCCTCGATCTGTGAGAGCAACGCATCAATGGCTACCCATTCTCGTTCCAAGCTTCGGTCCCCTTCTTTCGTGTGCAGTTTTCGCTCTAAGGAAAGCCTATGCCTCACGAAAGACCAGACAGAGATTGCGGTATTAATGGCAACGACATCGTCGGTATTCCCACGTCCAAGGAGGAACTTTTGTAGCACGCGCGCAACATCATCGATGCCCCGCAAGCGGTCACGGAGGTCACGTCGAAGGTGAGGGAGTGCATAGAAAAGTGCAACGATGGACTGTCGGGTATTGATTTCAGACAAGGATGTGCTTGGTGAACCTAGAGGATCATTAGCTTTGAACGAGATCAGGTATGGCTGATAAGTACACAACCAGCGAGACAGGAGCCTTGTACCACCGCTGGTCACGGTCCTCTTGAGGCAACCCAGAAGCGTACCAAGTCCCCCGTTTCCGTGTACTCCTTCCCTGATTTCCAAAGATTTGAGTGTATGAGCATCGATCTCCATGCGGGCTTCATCGGTCTCCTTACGGGGTGCAGATAGGTTTGGCATGCACTCCAAAAGGTTTGACTGAAGGTAGCCCGTTAGGAGGGTGACAGCTGAACTCTCTTGGGAAGAAAAGATGGGTGTTGTGGAGTGTCTGGCATTTAACGAGGCATTAGGTACACGATGCAGAGGTTGAAGATGTGTGAGGGTAGCTGTGTCAAAGTACGAGACGACAATGCACTCCCTCGTACGATCGTGTGGACGGGGCATGGGTCGACTGACTTCATCTTTCTCGGTAAGACCACTTCTCGTGGGTGGATGCGGACGATGTCGTCACACAGGCATTCAACTGTGGTAGACTTCGTGAAGAACTCGCCCGTTGATACATCAAGCCAAGCCAAACCCAACTCATCATGCTCTGTTGGGGAGGGAGATGCAACCGGGCTGATTGCCATGAGGTAATTGTTTTCGTAGTGATTTAGAAATGGTTCATCAATCAGAGTTCCTGGTGTCACAATGCGAACAACTCGTCGATCGTATGAAGGCTTGGTTCCAGGTGGCACGGGCCGGGCGAATTCTTCACATAGCGCGACGAAGCGACGATTTTGTTGGACAAGTGTTTTCATATGCCTCTGCAGCTGAACGACAGGGAAACCACACATAAGGACAGACTGGTTGTCCCATTTCCGAGAGGTCAGCTTGATATCTAGGAGGCCTGAGACCTCAGCCGCTTGATCAAAATATGACTGCGCAACCCAAGCTATGTCATTGGGATGATCATGGGATTGACATCGGGGGACTAACCTCATAAAATTGTCCGACGCGCGTAAGTAGAATGCAATGGGGAAACTTTGACAAATTCTCCAATATCTCAGTTGCGAGTTGAGTCCGCGGTTGGTTTGTAGTCGGACTATCTATAAATTAGGGCATCAGCAGCTGAAAGACATTGTTCTTCACACGACTCACCCATTAGAATTGGTGGAGATGCCTTTCTGCCTCTTTTTTGTTTGACGGCAGCATTCTGAGCGAGAGGGGTTGAATTCGACGGCTCCGTCGACTCAGGGATACTAGTATCCTCAGCATTATCGTTCCGACGGACACGCCTTCTGCGAGCACTCTCTATTGAAGAAGATTCTAAAGCTTTTGGCCGCAACGGCTGAGGCTCAGTCGATGACAAGTTCGTAATTCCGGCTTAGAATGGTCGAGAAGCACACAACCATGTCAACAGACAGCCCCGGAAGTAGCAAAAGACACACACATTCAAGGATGCGGGAATGACGCCTATGATGGGTATTTGACGCAATTTCGGAACCGAGTACTGCATTCGGAGTGGTTTCACAACGCGGATGAAGAGCGGGCAGTTCGGTATATTTCTTCTTCGTGATTGTTGGTTTGGAAACGGCATTTGTTGCGGTAGATTTTGAATAAGAACGACAATACGAGCCTGTAGCTAGTAGTTCAGGCAAGCAAGCGACATAGTGATGATATTTCAAGGCATGGCGAGTCGAACCGAGCATGCGAACGGGTCAGCGTTTAAAATTAACTGTTAAGCACATTCCAAGTTTGTCTATAGGCCCTCGGCAAGCGCCGGAAAAGGCAGGTTGCGGCCATGGGCTCATTCAGTCGGAGCCTGAAGCTGTTTCAACCCGACCTGGCAGCCAATTCGTATTCTGTACCTCGCACCACGCTTCGTAACAATGTCATTCGCCGGAAGACGCAGGGGGAACAAGGTCAAAAAGGGTGTTCAATTCACTCTCATGGTCGTCGGTCAGTCCTTTTTGCACACGTCTTCAGAAGGCATTTTACAAACTATTTCGCTTTGGTTTTTTGTCCTTTGTCTCTAGCGCCTCTGGCACCGGACGTACCACATTTGTGAACACCCTTTGCGAGTCGGAGGTTCTGGGTCACAAGGTTTCTGATAGCCCCGAGACTGCGCATGTAGAGGAGGGCATCAGGATCAAACCCGTCAATGTTGGTGCGTTGCAATCCCTCCACAACACTTCACGATTTTTCAGAGGCTCAGCTTTCACTTTCAGAGCTGGAGGAAGATGGCGTTCGTATTGCCCTGACAATTGTGGACACTCCCGGATTTGGTGACAACATTGACAATGAGTTCGCGCATGTATCATGCATTTGCACCTTATGAACCCCACTTACGCCTCAATATCAGATTCCAGGAAATTGTTGGTTACCTAGAACGCCAATATGATGATATTCTTGCAGAAGAATCGCGCATTAAGCGTAATCCCCGCTTCAGGGACAATCGTGTCCACGCGCTTCTCTATTTCATTCCCCAACCGGTCATGCGTAAGATACGTTAATATGTTTCAAGTGTAAGATTCTGATATAATGCTGTCACAGCCTGCGCGAAATGGACATTGAGCTGATGCGCCGCTGTCACTCGCGTAAATGTCATCCCCGTTATCGCAAAGCCGATTCTTTGACCCAAGCGAGCTCCGTGGTTTCAGGAAGCGGGTGAGCGCGTATCCAAGTCATTATTCTTTGTTGTATTGAAGTTTGGATGCAGATCATGGAGGATATCGAGCACTACGATATCCCCGTATACAACTTCCCTTATGATGTGAGGAGGACGACGAAGAGACCATCCAAGACAACAGCGAGCTTCGCGCTCTACTTCCTTTTGCTATCGTGGGCTCTGAGCAGGAGATCGATATTGAAGGCCAGCCCGTTCGGGCTAGAATTTATCCTTGGGGTATCGTCGAGGTCGATAATCCAAAGCATTCTGATTTTAGCAGACTGCGAAGCGCTCTTTTGAAGTAAGTGCGCCTTTATTTGGTTTTTTGAAAACACTGAAATATGGAAACAGTTCACATTTGGCGGATCTCAAGTCCTTGACGCACGACGTGCTGTACGAAACGTATCGTACTGAGAAACTGTCGCGCACAGTCCACTCTGATACGCAGTAATTGTTTTAAAAATTACTCGCATGTCACTCCGACACTGATGCGCTTTTTACAGTGATTCGTCTATTCTCCCTGAGGAGCTTGCCACTCAGAGCGTGCGCCTGAAGGAGGAGCAACTTCGCCGAGAGGAGGAGAAGGTTTGTGTGTACTTTGTGTACTGCACGCTGAAATCTGACGATTTATTCTAGCTTCGCGAAATTGAGCTCAAGGTACAGCGTGAGATTAATGAGAAGAGGCAGGAGCTACTCGCAAAGAGGAGTCTCTCAGGTTGGTTTCCAACGTGAAAGCGACGTATGATGTTACTAAGTCGTCGCCACAGGAACCTGGAGAGTCGACTTGCGGCTCAGGGCTGACGGGGCGATTAGGATTGTGGCGTGTTGTGCGCGTGGACTACAGAGAGGTAGTATACCCCGAGGTGTTGAATGTTTCAGCGTGCACGCTCGTTTGAAATTTCTTGTTTGTTTTTAAGTAATTTTTGAATTTGATGACACTGCCGAGAAAGGGAAAAGACGACCACGCTGAGTGAAACTGAGGCGATCCAT
>JAGKRU010000172.1:0-46301 GCA_022884055.1 Russula griseocarnosa | reverse complement strand
AAAAAGACCCGATAGCGATTGTTCCCGGCGGTTCTTGGGCTTCGCGCACCCTGCGGAGAGGTGCACATTCAGGATGACTCCGGCAACTCTTGGGTTTCGTGTCCCGGTCACGATAACCCTTCTCTGCTTTGCTCGTGGGAGACGTGCCGAATGTGATCCTGAGCAATATTTTGACCATTTGGGCCCCTATGACGATGGTATTCTCTATGGCTTATGTTGACCGCGGTCGAGGAATGGAAGGAGGCTTCTTAAACCATTCTCTGACCAAGTGGTTCCTCCACCCATCCAAAAATGACTAGGTGATCTTTGCACATTGCTTTGGTCACTTCCATGCCTCTCCCATCCGCATCAGTGATTAATATCATACTGTACACGTGTAACCATATTTCGCGCACTCAGTATACCCCCTCTCCTGTACGTATACGTAACTGTTCCCTGGCCCTTGGTCAATTATTATGCCTAACTAAATGATACTGTTAAACGAGACATACATAAAAAATTCAAACTCTGCATCAAAGTGAATATACACGTTGAAGTGGAAAGTGTGACATTGCGCGCGCATAGACGGCATATTCACAATGGCCCTAAATTATATGAGTGCTTCACATTAGGTGCGGGCGCCCGGTCGGCACCCGATTGACCCGCCGATACAGTGATAGTGATGGTATCCACTGCGTTCCCAAAACAGCCGCCGCACAATTGTTTGATTACCCTCCACAGTCCCTTGCAACTTGAACATTTTGCTCCCCAGGTATGTCTCACCGCTCAACACATCTATCTTCAATTCTAGCACGAGTTACAACTATTTAATATTCGATATCGCCTGCAATTTGATATTCCCGGTACGGGAGTTGGGTAACTTGCTGAGTAAACGCACGGGGGGCGCCAGAAGCGGTAATGCTGACGATCAATTGCGCCCGAGTTAAGTTTAGTCCGGTCTGCATCCGTTTATATAGGGGCTAGTGCCGTTCACGGTTGTGTGTGCAAATGCAATTGAGGAGGCTACGTGGCCGACGACCATTCTGCAACTGCGGGTCAACGGGCGGTGATTCTCAGATAAACGTAATACATCTGGCCAAAACTATGCTTAAGAAGCGCATCATGTTTCCTGCAGGCAGCCCATGTATCATACAACTGTACGTGACAGCAGAACGCTCTTAAGAGAACAACACATTTGTCACGTGTTCTGCCCATGTATGGAATAAGCGAGGCCTCATTGTGGGTGGGATAGGGCGGGCGCACGGGCGCGGTTTGCGTGCTTCCTGCGAACCTTCGCGTAAATGCCGTTCACACTGGCACATCCCAAAACCCGCACGCCCCAACTCCGGAACACAGTTAGACTCGAGTCATCGAATCCGTCAGCCGTTATCAGAAAGTGCCCGTTCGTTGCAAACACAGCTCGACTGCACAGACGGACAGCTATCATAGTGGTGTGGTACCAAGTCATCGAATCTGTCAGCCGTCTCGGCTAGCTATGCAATTCTAGACAGGGCGTGCGAACCGATGACAGAGGCTGAAACGTCCGCACTCGTCCGTGTGCGTTTCGATCGCATGGCGCTCACGTTGTTATGGCGTCTTTTTTTTCGCTATCCGGTGCCAAAAGTGCCGTGCCTAACGGATGCAAATGCACCAATCTATCATACTATACTGTAATAATAAACCTATTTTCGCGCCGGATGTGTTGGAATGACTAGGAAGTAAAATAAAACGCCCTAAAAGCCACGATGAGGTAAGTGCGACCCAATTCATGGGACGGACGGCCGTCACGCATCAGGTCGGAATATAGCTGGACCGGTCGACACGTGTTGGGTAAGTAAGGGTTGATGGGAGGCAAGGGGGTTCGACAACCCTGAGGGCTTGTAACAGGCGAACGTGCACATCTTGCCAAGAGGGCTACCATGTCACTACTCACAAGCGTGTCAAAACCCTGTTGTTGTGTAGGGATGCATGTAAAGCAAGGATAATAGCAGTACTGTCGATTGCATATAGAAGTCTATCACATGTGCTGAGTTTACGTCATCAATGTTCATGCGCGCGTGAACACTAATTTTTGGCACCAAAAAAGGTGACTGGAAGGGTGGAGCGGGAATGAATAGATGGCGATCATCCTGTCACCAATTCACACATTATCCCTCCCCTCGTCAACCTGGTGTTACAACTTGGACCAGGAGAAGGAAGGATAAGAACTCTATGCCATACTCCTATGTATGACGCCAGGGATTCTTTCGGGAATAAGGTGCGTTATAGTCGTTATTACTTACCTCTAGAAAGGTATAGTTGATTTTCACACACGTTCAAGCAGCCGCAAGCGTAGTGCCATGATTATTCATATTGCCGCCTGATGGATTGCTTGTCAAACGTCAAAATCCGGAATTCTCTAGCGCAGGTTCAGGGACATTTGGACATCGCGCTGTGCTTATTGTTTGTTATCGGATTATGCGTCCCTGCATCCCTCCTCTGGCTGCGTTGAGCAAGACTCTGTGCATAAAGAATACTGTTGTCTACGGCAAGGAGTGGTCGAGGAAGAGGATGGAAAGAGGACATAAATGGCTACGGGCGCAAATATGTGAGAGAAAACGCTTGGCGCAACAAGGCGCTTCAGGCACCCGATCGGCGATATCGTGGACTGAGAGGATTGGCTGTTTACTCGGCCGTTTGCTCGTTCCGTTCTAGGCGATCTTGGATCATCGGCGCGCTGACAGGCTCTAGTGCGGTGCAAGACTTGGATGATGGGCGGCCGATAGAAGCAATGCTCCAACAGGGTTTAAATAGGGTACCATGACTCGTGGTTGACGTCTCCTGCCCTCTCCCTCCCACCTTTCTCCCCTCAGGTCGTTCGCGCGTTCTTTCGTGAACCCGAGTTTTCAGTTGGGATGCAGAAATTCGCCTTAATCTGCCTTGCGGCTTCCACCGCTCTCCTGGGTTTCTCGCTCCGGTCGAGGGCGTAGCGCTCGTGGACCGCGAGACTAATGCGGACCGGTTCGCTCGGGGTCTGCCCCCTCTTCCCCCCAGGGCCCCCAGCGAACATGAAGGTGCCCCAATGTCTTTTCTTCCTAGACAAACTGCTTGCTGACGAGGGGACTATGCGAAACAGCCGCTAAACGTGCTAATCCCTCGAAACGGGACGCTTCGCCCACAGTAGAGGAACGTGGTGCTCCTTCTAAGCGTGCCTTATGCCAGAGGTTGCGAAGCGCGCTGGCCCATCCAAGCGTGCTGATACACCGACGGTTGCGAAACGTACTGGGCCGTCCAAGCGCGCCGAGAAACGTACTGGGCCTCGAAACGTGCTGACACACCGACCGTTGCAAAACGTACTGGACCCTCGAAGCGTGCCGAGAAGCGTGCCGGTCCTTCAAAGCGTGCTGACTCGCCGACAGTTGCGAAGCGCACTGGGCCCTCAAAGCGTGCCGAGAAGCGTACCGGACCCTCAAAGCGTGCTGACACACCAACGGTTGCGAAGCGCACTGGGCCTTCAAAGCGTGCTGAGAAACGTACGGGACCTTCAAAGCGTGCTGACACACCAACGGTTGCCAAACGCACTGGACCCTCCAAGCGTGCTGAGAAGCGTACTGGACCCTCCAAGCGTGCCGATCACCGACAGTCGAAAAGCGTGCTGGACCCTCAAAACGTGCCACCCCGGCGTCAGTTGAGAAGCGTGCTGGCCTTCCAAGCGTGCTGAAGCTGAAGTTTTCCATGCGCAGAACTGGCAGTTGTGAGTTGATCCTAGTGATAATAGGAGGATCCATTCTTCTAGCTTCTTACATTGGGTTTCTTTAGGATTCTGGCCGTCTCGAGGTGCGCTGGGCTGTCAATGACAGTATTGCCGGTTATATCGCCAACAGCCCTAGTGGCGAATCGTACGTGTCATAGAAAATCGGCGTTTGTTAATTTCTCATGTGGGTCTCCAGCTTTGGATTGAATGATTGCATGATGCACGGAGAGGATGATCTATATGTGGAGTTCTTCGATTCGAATCTCATGGTTATGGTGCGTGGCTATATGGGTTGCCGAGGTTCCATAACCCGGTGCCTCGGTTCATGCTAAGTATACATGCTTTACTAGAATCCGAGTTCCCCCCTCCTTACTTTGTTGGCGGTGGTGACGAGGCTTCCTCAGTACATGATTGCTCAAAGTATGTCCTGAACTTATTGTATTTATAGTGTGCGGATTGCTCATGTTCCTGATAACGTAGCAAAATTCGATTCGGGACTGTTGAATTAGGATGTAAGAATTTGTATTACTTCATATGGAATTTGGTACTGATTTATTTTTGCAGCATCCTCGGCTGTTTGGACTTTGGACCCCATGTCCGGTGCCCTTAACGGTGAGTACCAGTTCCCCCTGGTGCCGATTCGAACCAATGGTGAACTTGTTCCAATTGTCTTTAGCGACCTTGGTCAATCAGGACGGCAGCGAGGACATGCCTTCTCTTGTTTACGATCCGGCGCACAACGTATTGAGCTTCACTCATGACGTTAACCGCAACCCCACGTCGGAGCACCCTGTTGTACGAATTTTCTCAGTCTTGTAGCCACTTCGTCTCCGGCTGACTATAGCTTCCACAGTACATCTACTCTCGGATTAGACGTCTCTTATATGCAACATCATAGTCCATACTCTTTTGGATATGAACATTTCTTTCTTGGACTGTTAGTGTTTTCTGCATCGGTCCAGTTGGGCCATGACTTGGATACTGGACTTTTCTTATCACGCTTTCACCACGTTTACCATGCTTACGTTACGTATGAACAGGAGACGTTTCGTCCCTGATAGACTTTTTTGTTGATACGAGGACACTTGATGTCTTTACTGCCCATTATCTTCATTGTTACGTAGTACGACATTTGAACATTTAGCGCCATTGCCTGGTTTGGGCCTAAAAGATCAACCACAAGTTAATTGAACCACATGGTGGTATTTCTTTCTTTTGGGGATAGCTTGTTTTGAATACAAGCATGGTTGAATACGCTTGGGAAATTCTTTGAGTTGCAAATTCGGCTCAGCCGCTTAGGGCGTCTGTCGCGTACCTTTGCTCGGGTTTGTGGCATGCCCGATTAATTAGTATAGAGAGTTGTGTGAGTGACTGTACTATAGTAATCCAAACAATCGTTCGAACAAATCGGATTTCTCATTCAGTCTGAGCCCAATCATCATAAAACTTGAGATATGTTATGATATGTACTCTCAATACCATCTCTGAGGCATACTGTAGTCCAAATGACATTTTAAACTGGCGTGCCTCAACCGGCCCTCACAATGAAAGGAATTGCTTTGTCATTCCTCACTGGCAACGCGTGTCGGAAATTTTAGAAGCCTTTAGAAGCCTCAGGGCTGTATATAATTTCACTCATCAATGCATCAACCATCAACTACTACATACAGTAAAGTAATACAGTTACGAGCGAATTTAATAAACGCTTTCCAGAAAAAGAAAAAATTTACAAAGCTTTGGCCTCGCTTCACCTTACCCGAGGCACAGGCCTTTTAGCCTGTATTCGCTAGCGGATGTTTCGACCCATCAGACTGTACCGTCCCTGCGTTGCGCACACGTGCCCTTAAAGAGTACACGACACGACATCATGGGGTGTGATTGTTCGAATGATGACTTTTGTCTCCGTTCAATGTTGTTTGTTTACATCTAAAAAAATCAACATGTGATTGTGTAATTGTAAACGCTGTTACATAAACTCACACACTCACACACTAGAAACGCGCGGGCCAGCGGTGCACGTTGCACGCGCGTTTCAACACCGTTGTATTCCCATCCGCCACCCTCACCTTCACATGCCGCATACTTTTCTTGCATGCAGACTCTGCTCTGTAGTCTCCTGTGAACATTCTTCACCGGCAAGGTCGTGTTCGGATCAGCCCCACCTCGGGAGTCGATGCATCTGTTCTAATGGATCACCCCCATGGATCACCCCCATAAAGCTTAAAGAATCATGAGCGCCACCCGTAGCTACGGAACTTAATCATTCATCCGTGCCCAGCATGTATGCCGCTCAGCGACGTTGTCGTCACGACCCGCCCGGTGTCCCTTGAACCTTGAAATGACAAACGCTTTATAGGTTCTCTGCGCCATTCTCCATTTTTTCCCTAGTATACTTTTCTTTTCCCTCCTTCCTACCTCCATCAACATCGCAGCGCCCTCGTTGCGCGTCCATTCCTTGACAAAGTTACTGTCCTTCCTCGTTTATACCCTCGCCGCGCCTACTTTGCGCTTTTGAACGAAAAATGCAGAAGCTTCTCGTCGCGTTCATCTCTGTCGTTACCCTAATGGGGCTTGTCGCGCCTTCGTCCGCCAATGTCATCCAGGAGCGGAATGGTGACAGGCTCGCTCGCGGTGATACTCCATTGGTCCCTGCTCGCCGAGATGATGGTGGATACCCGCAACCCTCTCACCGCTTCAAGCACAAGCATGACGGCCAGCATGACCAGAGGGATCTTTCCAAGCTTCCTCCTACTCGCCGTGATTATCCCAATCACCCAGAGCCTTCTCACCATTTCAATGACCATGGCCACCACAACAATCATCAGGAGAGGAATAGCGATAGGTTGGCTCGTGGTCTTCCTCCGCTCCCTCCCGCTCGTCGCGATAACGCCCGATACCCTGAGCCATCTCACCATTTCAAACACAAACATAATGGTCAGGGCGATGATGAGAACGATTCTCCAACTCGCCGTGATAACGTACGATACCCTCAACCGTCTCACCGTTTCAAGCACAAGCATAATGGTCAGGGCGATGATGAGAATGATTCTCCGACTCGCCGCGATAACGACCGATACCCTCAACCGTCTCACCATTTCAAGTACAAGCATCAGGAGAGGAATAGCGACAGGCTTGCTCGTGGTCTTCCCCCGCTTCCCCCAAGTCGCCGCAATAGTGCCAGATCTCCTCAGCCCTCCAACAAACATCAGGGTGATGGTACTGGGTATGTCTTCGTTATTTGTTTCTACAGGCACTTGTCCCCGTTGCCATATACCGTACGCTGACTTGAACCGATCATTCGAACAGTCACCTCATTGAAGTCCGGGACACCAGTGGCAAATCGCTCGGCTACCTTGAAGATTTCACTGGCAGTGGGTGCGTATTTTGGTGTTCCATTTTGTCTAGTGAAGGTCTTAATCTCAGTGTTTTCGCATCGCCTTCGACCTTCAACCGTGGTATCAACTTATCCGTGATTCTCACTCTAGCGAAGACCTTTCGGTGAATTACAACTCAGGGGCCCATACTTTGTCTTTCCATGTGCGTATTTTACGTTCATTATCCCTCTAAACAACATTGATGGTCGTTGCAGGGTAATGGCCTTGGTGATGCACACTTCGTCGGCGCCTCCGTATCTCAGACCGATCTGGGTTCTAACTCACCTGCGTGAGTTTCAACATTTGCAGGTATTCACTGATGGATAGTTGATTATCTCGTCTAGATTCGTGTACCTCACGAACGTGAGAATTCACGATCCACAAGGTACTATTGACAACTTTCGTTGTTATAACGGACTGACATAAAGATTGTAGCAAACGCTAATATCTGGTCACTCAATGGGAATCAGCTCACCGCTACCTGGATGAACTCCGATGGCACTACAACTCCTGTCCACTTTTGCCTGAACACTGCTGAGAATAGCTTCGTCCTGGCTGGAAATCCCAGCTTACTCCCACCTGGCTATCAGGAAGTGGTATGTTATCTACCCACTTTTGTCTGTGTTGTTTTAGCTAATCCTCGTTTTCAGTACTTCAACATCGATAAGTAAGCACACGTGGATGCTACGTTAAAAGTTGTCTGGACAATGCCGTGGACAATGCTGGACAATGTTCTCCTTGTTACCCCTTCCTATCGTTTGCGCTCCTGCGTTGCGCCAATACCCTGTTTCTTTGAACAGTCCATGTAGACGGCTGATAGTTCTTTGCGATTAACTGCTCTGACATTGTTGTAGTTCGGTTTGAGTGTGAAATAGTCGGACTCTGGGTCCGCACCAGTTCGGGCAGACCTGACCGTGGATCGATTCGGATGCATTCCGGGTGATCGGCGCTGTTTAGACAAGCCTCGACTTGATAATCAAATGAAATTGAATAGGCAGGAGGTGAAGGTGGGGTGGGGCCCGAATCGTCCCATTGTTGTGGGTTGGCCGACTTCACTTATTAGCTTGCGCCATGCTGCTCCAATTGGTCTTTCCCAGGGTGTCCCCTCTCTCCCCCGTATCCTCTCCGCCATGCACAGACTCTCGGTCATCGCTCTGACCCTCTTGGTCCTCTTTGCTTCCGTCTTACCCACTGTGCTCGCTCGTGAGACCAACGGGGACCGTTTTAGGCGCGGATATCCCCTCTTCCGCCTTCTCGGCGCGACGTCGCAAAGCGTCAGAAGCCATCGACCACGCCTCCCAAGACGTAAGAAATTTCACCCGCCTCCCCCTTGCACTATACCAGAGTGGGACGTTATCTTACTCCTTTGAATCACTGATGGGTCTCGATTGTGAACTGATCTGACATGTGGTGTGCGCCCGTTTGTTAACAGAGCCTCCGGGTTCCTTGAAGTTCGTGACAGCTCCGGCGCCCACCGGCTTGGATTCGTAGAGAACAACAAAGCGCGCCTTCCGTAAGTTGCTAGATTGAAACATCGTGCTTTGCACCCGTGTTGTTCTTGGTCTTGGCATTGACGTCTTTGCGCTCAGAGCCCTTGGCGTGACAACAGACAAGAATAGCGCTCTGCAGGGCACGTTTTCGGCGGCCACTAAATCGGTCCAAGTTTCTGTGCGTCCCCATGCGTGTCCAAATGTTCTCCATGCGAGGGAATGACTCGTGTAATGCTTTAGAACGTCTATGGCTCACCATCGTTCTTGGGGCCAACGACCCTAGCGGACAGTCTGGGTGCGTCATTTTTACGTCAATTTTTTTTTTCAAGCGCCCGAACTCACGCCGTTTTGTTTCTCTAAACCAGCGAGTTGCTATCGCTTGTATCAGACGGCCGTACGACTATTGTGCTTCTTTGAAAGAATTTGCTTTGATGAACGATGTTTTCTATGCAGCCGGTGCCAAGATCTGGTCTATCAACGCTGCGACGAATGAGTTAACGCGCAAGTCTATTTTAGTATCATCTCCAAGTGGCGCACGACAAGTAACCTCTGATTTGTTTACAGCCAACTTCCTCACACTGGCGGCAATTACATATGACAACGCCAATAACGAACTCGAGCTCGTGACGGGCCCCTCAAGTGCTGCGCCCAACCAGCTGGTGGTACGTCCTAGCGATTACAGGTCTCTCCTATCCGTGTCTTATCCTACCTGTACAGAAATTGTATCTGGCCTAACTGCCGAACATTTTAGTCTGCACGGACATGTCTAACGCCCCAACTTCTTCTTTTTCCACTCTTCCCTTTTTTTTCTTTTGAGCACGGGTGACAACTTGCATGAACACTCGCTGTCTCGGACACTTACAACAACTTCTTTATTTTCTAACAGAACGTTTGCTTTACATTGAATGTTGTTTTAACATCTGTGCTTCACCTTCGAACTTTTTTCCCTTAGTTTACCTAACGTTGTTAGTGACGCGACGTGAACGCAATTCGCCATTGGTACTTGGTTAATTGCTGTTCAATTACGAGGACGATTTCACTTCTTTTGTCTCTGGTCCAAAGTGATACAGATTCACTTGCGACAGCTGGCCAAAGATGGGAACTATGAGTATTCTACATCCCTTGTTTCACCTTCCCGAGGTAGTGCAGTTGCCGCTACTGTCCCATCCGAAGATGAAACCGAAGTCCCACCTGCGACCGAGTCCAACGCTCCCCTCCAATCCACTAGCATATACGGTGCCAGGCAAACAAACATCGTTATGTCCACTGGCAGGCCGCCTTAGCAGTGGTCCAAATACCATTGTTGTAGACAACGTCCCTTTGCATGATAGCTGACAGGTATATTTGCGGCAACACCTTCCCCGTTTACGGGTACTCGGAATAGACTCACGAGCGCACGCCGCATGTCAGCTTCCGAGAGTTCGTTGACTCAGCATAACCGTTACGGCCGAGATACCTGGTTCAGGCTGTGCTGCGCAAAGAAGAGAAGGCCAGCCTGACTTGGCAATCATCGGACGGGGGGTCTGCATGGATGTAGTGAACAGCCCTGGCTTCGTTCGCTGATGCGCTGATGTCTAAGCCCGGGAGAATTCGGCCTCGGATTCAGTGTGCGATGCCTCCGGGGTGATTGATGCAGCGTAAGTTAGGGTGTGTATGTCGGGGAATGCAGACCGATAAACATCATTGCCGAGAATGTTTCCGCAAATTGCGCAGTTCCGCAAACATCTTGGCAAGGATGGCAAAATCGTTCGCCGGGGTATGATTCTTGAGGACCGTGGCTCTGCTACTGTACTATCCGTATGAGTCATTCGGAGTTTACCTAGCCTCGGCCTAAGCACGCCGACACGGACTCCCTGTGCTCACGGTGCTTACCCCCCGTCAGACATTGCTTCGGTCACCGTGTGCAGAGCTAATTTCCCTATATCCTGCGACACGGGGAATGCTGCTACTGCTGCGGAGCACACGACGGTCTGTAGAGAGCGCCAGCGTGGCACTGGCAGACGTCTTCCTATGATAGTGATAAATTATGATGGTGATGTGGTTGATGTGCCACAGTCACTGGCACATCGGGGCGACGTTCCGATTGGGCGTTTCAGGGGTCCTTCTGTTCTTCTTATTGTTGGCGGCGGCGCATGAATCTGCTCTCTGGTCACACACCTGTCACTCGCCACCATGTGACAAACGGAGATGGACCTGGCGATGGCGGCTCCATGTACTCCCCTTCCCCTTCCTCCCCTATTTTTAGACTGCTTTGAGTGATGGCATTAACAGCTTACCGGTTACCCCACAGGGGCTCAGGCTGTTGGAGCAAGCAGAAGCGGTTCGCTTGGTATTTAGACGCGTCTTCTCACGAAGGGGACCATTGTTGCTACTTGCCAGTGCCTATCATGGTGATGCATGCTTCATTTACCCTACAGTTGTTCGTATCCCGTAACTACCTTCCCTCCCGTCCTACTACAGGACAAAGGCGTTTCTCGAACAAGGAAAAGGATCTACAGTACCGTAGCGTCGGGATGTTCTTTGTTTTCCTCGACGTCGACTTTATGGTGCGGTCTGGTACATGAACGTCGCGTGTTATCATTCTTGTTCCTAGATCAAAACCAGGACGCTCCAAATTGCCCTTATGATCGTTCTGATTCATTTCATTCTGAAGGGGCGAGCAAACTTTAGTTCCTTATCTCTTTCCTTTATTCCTTGTTCAACAGGTCACCCCTGGCGTAGCGTAGGAAACGAGGGTGACGTTCGACTACGTTATCGTACAGTATATTTGGAGACTGATCACAAGTTCAAGAGCGTAAATTGGGTTGTGCATGGCCAGGCGATCGTGGGTGCATTGTCACCTGGCGTGAGGATTCTGTTCATTCATTCGTATTGTTCTGAGTGAACCTCACCAAGACAATCTAATATAGCCGACCCCCGAAACGCTGCAATATAAATGAATTTTCTCAAGAGGATTTATTGCTTCAAGACGCCCAATGTTGTTGCTCTAGGAAAACCACATGAACCCCAGGGCGGATCATTGCAATCATATTTCTGCTTCGCAGCTTACGGAAAGTCATGCGGTTACTCTCAGCGTCTCGGAATGCGGCGTCCAAGGTTTCTACAGTTCGTCCTCTCGGCCTGATTTCGGCCTTGCCTCCTTGGTTCTCAGCTCTTTCAGAAGAGGAAAACCGAGCTATTGTAGTCATATCACATCGGATCCGCCCGGGTGCCAGCTTGCTTTAGCGTCACGAGTGGGATGTGATTTCATGGACAATGCCCGAGATCATGGGACATGTTGTGTAAACGCCCCTTACCTCCTCAGCTCAGACACGCAGCCGTTGCGCGCCGCGCGGCGTTTATTTGGACTCAGTTACGCTTTTATTGTAACTTGACCGGTTTTGGATTCCTCAGCTTGGGTCCTTCGTAGATGGTGTATAAGCACAGAAATGGTGCCGACAAGGACGAACCGAACCGTACACGAACTTCTTCCAGTCTTCTCACTGCAACTTCGTAGCTGGTGGCGCTCGGTGGCAACCTAAAGTCACACGACGATTCAAATAATTCCACTCTATGCTTTATTATGATGCTACGATCCACCTGGAGTTCATTCTCCGCTCTGCGCGCGACACATCTTAGCCTGCAAATGCCGTCAGCTCCACGTCTATCCCGACCACGCTCGAACGTACGAAAAGCTTGAGTTTCTCTGGGCGGCACTTGAGGCTCGTAATGCTGAGATCCGTGCAGGGAAGCAAAAGAGGGATGTGAAGAATTCCAAGTCGCCTAATCTCTATCAATGTGCAGCGGAACGTTGTGGGATTGATGCAACGGCGGTGAGATTCTATGATTCGAATCCAGTCCAAGTCACTGATAACTCCGTACATGGGATTGGAAGGGGCATACGAACAGAATCATGATAGCATTATTTACAGTAAAACGGTGTACCAGTAATAGCAACCAACTGAGCTTACAGTAAGCTTTAGCGGTGAAATTACTAGTACGTTTGGGCACTACACCAATCGACGATGCATTTAAAGGTATGAAGTCTCGATTCAAATTTTCAGGAATCCAAGGCTCTTTTTCCTAGTATGTAATGTGGCGAGGCACATAAAGGAGCATGTAAGTGGTATTTGGGGACTGGGGAGTGGCTTGCTCGAGGTTTTAGGAAAGTTTGGGATTGACTAAACTGTGATTTCCGAAATAGGGACTGACAAGAACTAATTGAAAGGAGTCATATGAGAGATAATGAGACCAAATCATCCCGCTTCAGGTTACGAGTAGGCATGAGGTAGTAGGCGATCGTGGGTGGAACGAAGGTGATGAAGGAAACTGGCATCGCTATCAGGATGAGAACAAATCATCACCAAGGAGATCCAAAGGACTCTAACTCTAAGACAAATCACTTAGTGAGTAAAGTTGCGGATCAATATCTTTACTTCAACGTGCCTTTGCCTTTATAAACGACCTTCAGTACCACTGGTTCTTGTGGTCTTGACCCCGGACGATCGGGGTTTAGGAGTGAGAGAGGTTCTCGTAGATCGAAGGCCTCGGGGCTTGATATCGTCTTGAACAACTCAGGATTGCCACTCTCCCAGTTAATGCCAAATCTCTTCTTCTCCTTGGCACATATGCGTTCTACAAGCGAAGAGACAATGTGCGGTGGAGGGATATTGTTCGTATCAATTCTTCCAATGTAAGGATTGTTGGAGTAGATTGGTTCTCGAACTTTCAACGGCCCATTTTCATCGTACAGTTTGTAATAAACTAGCAGGAACATGTCGGCACGATTTCGGAGATCGTGCAAATGCATTGATGATTGAGCGCTTACTGTAAACAGGTTCCCAGGAAGGGCCCTTCCATCATGACACTAACACTTCCCCTTTATTTGATGCGTAGGGATGAACTCGAGAGGTGTCGGATACAACGATGCTTGCAAAGAAAGGTAGCAGCAAGAACGAGAAGATTGATTACATTGATAACGGTTTATGAAAAAGCACGTGAGTCGCACGATGATCGTCGTTCTACTACGGATGTTAGTACTATAAGCCGCTGTACAGCCTGTACTGATCGACTTGATCGACTTGGTGTAGGTGACACGCGTGAATGTGGCCCTGTTGGCTGGCCGTTTATTCAGTTCGGGTGATTGCAGAGTACAATAACTTTCTAGAAATGCTTCCGAGAGGAAATTTCTTTCGTCCGACGTCCACTGGCGAGCTACTTGGACTTAAGCGTCTCGGAGGCCCATAAAGTGGGGCTGCAGTATCGGCCTCAGTTGCAAACCCCTGATTCTTGAACCGCGAAAACACGACATATACCCATACCACTTTCAGGATCATAATTCCTAATCGTCATATTTTATATAGTAATATAACCTTTCCCCCAGCATTTTGCGATTCTCCGAACGCGCCGGCCCGCACCGTGACTGTTCAGTTGACTGGTTGACTCGGGTGCTTTACGTCGGCGCCCGCAATCTCCTGGATGCTTGGAAAGGATAAATTAAGTTATGCCTTCCCAATCTCTACTGAATGAAGGGAGCGAAGTATCGCCCATTTAAAGTTGATATTGCGATCCCCTGGCACGGGACATCATGCATCATCTGTTGGTAACTTTGACCTACCTCAGTTCGACTACCGAGTCCGGTCCCTGAATCCAAGGCACGAAGTATCGGGCGAAGGGAGGATGCGAGTCAAGCATACCTCATTTAGAGTGCAATCTGTAATCGTTCTGTAGCGAGACCCCAACGAGCTCGGTTCTCGTTCTTGTCAAAGGTTATGAATATCGACCAGTCATAAGTAATACCGTATTGCGCGATCAAACCTTTCTTTGAGAGATGTCGGAATCAACGAAATGCTTGCCAGCGATGCATTGACTAAAATGTAATTTCCAAGATGCAGAACGCAAGGAATACGGACTGACAACAAAGAAATGTGAAGGAGGTCATATGAGAGATAATGATACCAAGTCATCCCACGACACTTTCTTCAGGTTACGCCGTTACGAGTAGACACGAGATAGGCGAACGCGGGTGGAACGAAGAAAACTGGCGTTGTATGTTGGCTACCAGAATGGCAATATAAGATAACAACGCTACCATGATCGTAATGATTACGGACTAGTATTGGCTCGATAATGTTTCCAGAGGGGAAGATCAATGATCATCAATAACGATCTCTAAGACAAATCACTTAGTAAGTAAAGATGCGAATAAGTATCCTTACTTCGACGTGCCTTGAATATTATTGACCTTCAGTACCAGTGGATCTTGTGGTCTTGCTCCTGGACGATCGGGATTAAGAAGTGAGAGAGGTTCCTGTGAATTGAAGGCTTGGGGGCTTGATACTGTCTTGAACAACTCAGTTGAGAAAGCGCCGGGGTTCTCCAGGCCAATTCCCTCCCTGATACATATGCGTTGTACAAGCGAAGAGACGATGTGTGGTGGAGGAATACTATTCGTATCAATTCGTCCAATGAAAGGATTATTGGAGTAGATTGGTTCTCGGACGTTCAACGGCCCATTTTTATCGAACACTTTATAATAAACTAGCAGGAGAACATGTTGGTACAATTTCGGAGACGGAATCGGAGTTGTTCGTGCAAGGGGATATACAGTATTGATGATTGAACGCTTACTGTAAATAGGTACCAGGGGGGGCCTTGTAGCATGATGATTACTTCACCGTTATTTGATGCGTGGGGATGAACTTGAGAGGTGTCGGGTACAGCGATGCTTGCAAGCGAAGGTTGGCAGCAAAACCGAGAAATCGGGTTGCCCGGGCCATCGATAACGGTTTATAAAAATGCACGTGAGTGAGTGCCACTGGCACAGGCACGATGATTGTTATTGAGCCGCTGTACTCCATCGACTCAGTGTCGATAACACTGGCACGCGTGGCCCTGTTGACTAGCAGTTTATTCAGTTTTCACGGGAGATTACGGAGTACACTAACTTTCTAGAAATGCCTCCGAGAGGATGTTTCTATCGTCGCGAGCTACTCGGACTTACCATCTCGGAGGCCTATAAAGTGGGGCTGCAGTATCACCCTATCAGTCGCAACCTCCTGATTCCTGAACCTCGAAAACACCCATACCAATTTCAAGATCATAATTCCTAATCGTCAATTTTTTTTACAGTAATATAACCTTTCCCAAGCGTTTTGCGATTCAAGTTCTCCGAATGCGGACCGCACTGTTGACTGGTTGACTTGCGAGCCTATACGTCTGCGCCCGCATGCTTGAAAGGATAAATTAATTTGGGCATTCCCAATCTCTACTGAATCAAGCGAGCGAAGTATCACCCATTCAAGTTGATATTATGATCCACAGGCATCATGATGCCATCATCTGTTGGTAACTTTCTGACCTATCTCGGTTTGACTACCAGGTCCGGTCCCTGAATCGAGGCACGAAAACTGCCTAAGGTGTCGTGGCAAAGGGAGGATGCGGCGATATAGAATCTGGAAGGCTTCTCTGAATACAGAAAACGTCAAGCATACCTCGTTCAGAGTGCAATCCGTTTAATTATCTGTAATCGTTCTGTAGCGAGGCCTCAACGAGTTCGGTTCTCGTTCTTGTCAAAGGTTATGTGTTTGTTGTACAGTACGTTCAAAGAGAATGAACATCGACCAAGCTATATTGCCGCAATCAAACCTTTCTTGAGAGATGTTGGAATAAGAGATGGCTTGCGTAGAGGAGCGAATGATCCGGGGGAAAGAAAGATCGTGTATTCGCTCCATATTGTATAAGCGTATCAGTAAGCAGTAGCGTAGTAAGCGGTCTAGGTCCTAGTGCGGCCAGCTGCACATCTCCGTCAGTCTCGGGATTCTTGAGACCATGCTTGGGACTTCTTAAGTGACTACCAAGTAACTCCGTCTACAACGCCACGCTTCAAGTTTTGACCTCCACCGGCGCACATGTTCACCCGTATCCGTGTTCTCATATTTCGACGACTTCCACTGGACTCACGTCATAGACACTGACATCGATCTCGAGGCCCAGCAAGTTGCCAGTGCCTTATCGCGTGCTGGTGCATTTCCCGCTCTGTCCTATGATCCTATCACGGTCCTTTCAGTCGGTCAGAGGTGTAGCTAATGGATCGCATGGAAGAGGTGGGAAGAAGCGACTCTTGCATTGTCAGAATGGTCTCATTTATTGTGAGGGGCTCATTTGATTCAACCATAGGTCGATTTAGGGGGTGACGACATGTGTTCGAGTTGTTGTCTTTTTCAATTGGGGAAGGGGGTTACAGTATTCGAGACGAGAGTCATCTCATCTGATCCACTTGCCAGGGTTTTTTTTACCTGGTTACATCGATTACAATCGTGATGTTTATGTTCATTTGAGTGTGTATTCGTGGGTGTTAAGGGTGTTTCCTAGGGGCGGGCGTGCATGTGCATGGTGTTCCTCCTTGCCCTACGTGGGAAAACTGCCCACGTCGGTGGTTACGCGGTTACGGTTCAAGGAGCCTTCGTCTCATCTTCCATCGCCTGTCTGTCGGATGTTCTCATGCCATTCCTTCGTTCCGCTCATTTCTTCAGTTTCCCCTACTTGATTTCCATGTACATCGGACATATCTGAATTTAATGTGTGTTTGGTGTTACTGGAAATTGATTCGGGAAAGGAAACGTAGTCCAATTTACGTCCGACTGGAACGAGCATGGACACTCACTTGCAACACAAAAAACTCCATTTCTCGATTCAATCATCGCTGTGTCACGCGAATGCGATTTTCAATACGTTTGCCCTCTTTACAGTATATTGTTTGAGTAGTTTCTTGGGTTTACTAAGAAATGGTTTCAAAGGACAGGCCCACATATCGATGGCTCAGTGAAGGAGTTTGCATTCTGGGCTTACGCACATACAGGAGAATCGCTCCCGGTAGACCTTTTGCATTCTGGACAGAGAGGTATCGGAGGTCATCGACCATCATCCGGGCACAGCGGGCACAGTCATCATAACCAAACTATTATATTCTGTCATGACGTGCGATCTCGGTTTCTCTTCACGTTATTTTCTACGGCTACATGCAGAACAGGTCTTATCGATATCGTTCGAGGCACATTTACTTTACAGGTAATTGCATTTCAGACTATGATGACTCTTCTGCCAATGCACGACGCACGTATCCGTACACATCTGAAGCCGCACGATGTTGTACTCTAGTACTATCGGTAGCATGCAAGGCTTGCATCCCAAGTCGATCGATGATTCGTTTAAGAACTTACTAGTACCCCCAACAACCTCTTTGTGCAGCAGTGTTCATCATGTAACGGGTCATGCGGTCTTTCATCCGATGAGCGTGTCGGGAATGCTCCGAAACGAATGAATATATGATCCGATTACTAGGCTAGTGGAACGTGTTCATGTTCTTGGTCCCCGTGGATGAATAAGAATGGCTCGTACGAGCGCAGTTATATTTATTGCCAGGTGAAGTCAGTACAACAATAGCAAAAACTCGACGCATTTGTAAGTCTGTAGTACTCAGGCCTTCGATGCACCGAAATCAGTATGATAGTCAACATTAGCGGAGTAGGAAGTACTTGATATTCATTGCAGCGACCTAGCGGCGCAAAGCGACACATGCAAACTGCCGAAGGAAAAAAAAAACTTTCTTCCTCCCATTTTTGTGCCCAAGCTTTCTCTGGCTCATTCTAACATGACGAGTCGAAAGCTTTATATGCCCACTTGACGAAGCTAGTCTTTCCAGGTCATTGTCTTGGACAACGCTCCACTGTAGTAGTGCGAACGGCTGAGCTCGACGGACGGTATGGATCGGATCGGATCGGACTTGGCGACTTGCATTAATGCCGAGTTGCTCGGTGGTATTTTTTTTTTGGATTTGTCCGTTGCTTATATCCGCGGGACATACACGCATGCGGTGACGTCATGCTCCGCATGGCAGTAGCAAATTTATTATCATTATTATCTTACAGGTAAACAAGTGCCGCAAAATTTCGGATACTACAGTATGTGCGAGTCACGTACGTAGCGGAAGATTACTCTGGGGCTCGGTGCGGCGGGTTATTCTTGGAGTATACGTATGCTACATTTATGTCAAGGGCCAAGATCGGGTATATAATGAATGCCTGGTTCTGTAAGAAGGGGAAAAAAAGCCATCTGTGGACTGCCGGATCACACCTGGGCAACTAAGAAATGAGCCGTTCGCCCCACACTAGGCGCAACCGATGAGCACGGTATGCGCCGCGAAGCGCAATCCACGTGCCCCACGCAACCAAAATGAATGTGAGTGCAAATAGCGTGCGGAGTGTCGCGCGCCATCGCCATGACACCGGGCTCGTACGCGAGAAAATGACGGTACGCCAACGGCTCTTAAAGTCGCGATTCAACCAGCGGAGGTCCTCTACCAGAAGTTGGGCCTATATGCAACGGAAGAAAGAAAGGGGCGCGTCAGCATCACACTAACGCACGGGTAGAGGGTGTGAAGGAACCTTTTCACGGCTCGAGTCGTACAGACGGCGAAGGTGCGCGGCTTGGGTGTGGATGGCTGGCAGTTGGATCTCCAGTTCGTTAAGCACACTGAGCACTTCGTCAAGCTCGGCGTCAATATGTGGCACGTGGGTACGGAAAGCGTCTTTGTCTGTGCGGCGGTAGTTGCGCTAGAGACCTTTATGTTAGCCACCGGGGGCTGTGGTTGGGTGGCATTGCATACCTTGACACTGATGAAAGCATCTTTGAGTGAACTTTCAATTGCGCGGCAGTTGCTCAAGTCCTCTGCGAGCTTCTCCTGTTGTGGAAAAGTTGAAAAGTCGGTGGCATGACGGTTACGTGAGAGTACGGACCTCGAGGGCCTTTATCTGCTGTTCGAATGCAGCTGCGCGGCGTGATGTTGATGAAAGAACTTCATCGAGAGGCCTGGGAGAGATCATTAGAAAGAGCATATAGGGCACGATGTGAGACGGGTGGATTACCTGGAATTGGTTATAGTGGAGGGTGATAAGATGTCGGGGTGAGGAGGTGAAGGAGGGAGATGAGGGGTGGGAGGGGACATGGGAGAGGAAGAGAGTGGTCGGGATGAAAGAGTGGCAGTTGGGAACGATTATGTACATCGACGACAGACCGGACCAACGGAGAACGGAAAGGCTGATGCAGAGACGGAGCTCATATTGCCTTTCTTGGAAGCTCATATCGCTCTCTATTGCTCTCTTTCACATGATTGATTGCCCTGCCTGTCAAAATTGTAATTGTCGCCCATCCACCCTCCTTCATGTCCTTCGCTACAGCACGGTGGCTTTGACAGCTTCATACAAGTTCGACACATATAAATGCAAAAATATCATGGCCAACGTGGGGATCGAACCCAAGACCTTCGCGTTATTAGCACGACGCTCTAACCAACTGAGCTAGTCGGCCGTAAGGTCCGAATTCCGACTAGATAAATCTAAGATTGATAGTTTGTTCGTTGACCGACGACAACGACGATAAGACAAAACATATAACATCTTCAACCTGTGTCATCCCTTGCGTATTGCCGCCGCGCGGCGGCACAGACTCTTCACACCACTCAACAGTACTACAAAAGAAAAAAAAGATATAACGCGGGTCGGTTCTCGCTCTCCCCCATTAACATCTCGGGGACAGGAAGTATTGGAGGCAATAATTGAAGCTAATCCGAGTCTCTACCTTGATGAGATCCAGGAAACGCTTGCCATCAGTCACAATCTTCACATCTCAATTGCCACCATTTGTCGTACTCTCCACCACCTTGATTAGTTTATGGCTTAATGAATACAGAAGCGTGACGGTCGTGAACTGGCTAAGGGAATAGAGAACCCTATACGTGTGCGTGATCATTAAACTGAACAATCACAACCTTGATTGGTGAATAAGCCCACATGTACTTGAAGCAGCCGAAGCTCGTCACAAGAGGGGCGCAGCCTTCCTTGATCACTTGGAGCACACATCCTATGTCAGGAGTTTTACTCGTGAACGGCGCAGCGACAGATGGCTTTGCCTCGGACAACAACAATCCCACGTCCGCAGCCTTCAACGCGGCGCAATCGTCACCACACATGAGGACGGTATATCCAATCAACTGCAACCGCTCAACGACTTCATTCTTTTCATCTGGTGACATGCGTGCAAAGATCTGGCACCGTGTGAGCATCTACATGTACTGCATTAGCGAAGACACCCAAGCGCGGATATATACAAAGAGGGTCCATACGCGCTGCAGGGTCTCCAGCGGTGCATTTTGACCATCCAGCGGAAGACGTTGCCCATGACAACAAGAGCGTAGACCTGGTAATCTACCATGTCGGCATCAGCCGAGTGGTGAGATGGCGGCGTCAGCGGCTTCCTTCAAGCTATAGTCGTCTAATTTCCACGCTGGGTCATCCATGCAATACCACGAGAGCTTTGCGAGCGGTGTCAAGGAGTAGCCTGCTCCGCTCGAACGTCAGCAGGATAATAGGACGATGTATAGAACTATTGTCCTTTTTCACCCACCTTGGATAAATGTTGGCGTGAATACGTGCGCAGCTTGGCTGATGAGGTTACACTCCTGCGCTACGCTGACGGCGGTTAGAGGATTATCGATTATCTCCTGTGATCATCCTACATGCGAGATGTGCGGATCGCAAGGCCTGAATCGCCAAGGCTGTTCCTGGCTTCAGTTTGTTCTCAAAAATGATCAAGCCTAGGAACTTGAGGCCAGTCTCTGCCTGCTCGCTGTGCCATCATCACTAATCCATGTTTGACTCACCCAATAGACCGAGAAACTAACCGTTTCATCCTCTGCGCTTTCAGCCATGACAATCCGTCGATACTCTTGCCCGCAATTGGGATTACACCCCGGTTACTATGCAAAACGAGAGAACGCGTACAATCCCTATCGCATATATCTGCAATAACTTCGGGAGCGCCTTTCACGTAAATTTCCATGCTCGTGCTGCGGAGACGCTTGACGATGACCCTCATCTGGCGAAGCTGCGAAACGAATTCGAACGTGGGAATGCTACCGAACTCAAGGAAATGGACATGCTGTAGCAAGACTCGGTCAGCCTTCTGATTCGAAAGGATATATAAGTGAATGGACAGGAGGCCGACCTTTGTACCGCCCTTCAATGCATCCTCGACCTTGAACTGCCCACTTCCCGGCGGCCGGACGATCGTCTGGACGAGTGCCGCAGGCCGTGCCTCAGCCCTGCCGGATCGTCGGCCACGAATTATCCCTGTACCAGCAACATTACCCTCTTCAATAAGCCACTTGAAACATTTTGACATCGAGTGGATCCCCGATGACCTCCCCATCGACGATCTTGAGCTGATGACACGTCGCGAGCGTATATAAAAAGACGGCCTTCTCACGGCACACGGGCCCAGGCAGGTCGTCAAGGAGCTCGCCAAAGCGCGTGCCACTACGACGGTCGAGAGCACGGACACCGAGGATGTCGAGCCTGTCCTCGGTCAACGTCCCCGTTTTGTCAGAACAGCAAACATTGATCTTGCCCGCAACATTAATCATGTTTGGCGAAATGCAAAAGATGCCGGAGCGCCGAAGATGGCTCAGTGCAAAGCTCGTCCCGGTGGAGAGCGTCGCGGGAAGTGCTGGTGGGATGACTACTGTGATTAGGTCAAACGCACGGATAAGGATGGTGTGCTATAGAACCTGGAACATTTTGGTTCAGTGCCGCAGACATAGATGATCAACAACGGGACACACTCCAAGCTTGATAAATTGAACAGCGCTAGCACAGAAACCAAACCCAGCGATTCCAGAAAGCACGATAATAAATCGAATCGAGTCGCCGTAAAACTTGAACCCGATTGGCTTTGGGAAGAGCATAGAGCGCACGAGCGCGCCCTTTGCCGTCGTGAACCCTGACAAATACTTTGAGTCCTTTATTACCCCGGCCATGAGTCGATCTGACGGACCAGTGCGGGCGACAAGCCCTAATGCAGGCCTATGGTAGGGCTCTCTGCCTGCCTGACAGACTTTCGGATGCGAACGGCTTTTGTTCCTGAAAATAGGGCCATGTCCCCTGGACGTCTGAGGTCTCGCGCCAGCGAGCGAGGTCTTTATCTTTGACAGGAATCGCTGACGGGAACGGATTCTAGTGGAGGCTCTGTCAGGTTGACGATATCGCCCACAACAAGTCCGGAGGAGTTGCGCTCGAGCCCTAACCCGTGTTAGCCGCATGCTCCCACAACGGGGCAATGACTCACAAACACCGTCAATAAAGATGCTCACAGGACATGTAAAACGGGACGATTCGCGCACTCGAGCGATGGTCTGTATGGGAAGCGAGTAAGAATACAACTCATCCCTGTCGTTGAAACTGCCTTGCCTTCTTCGTGTCAATAAGAGTTGTGATGATGCTCACGGATGATATCAACGCGATGCAAAACGCATAATAGTAGTAGTCGTCCAATGACCACAGTATGATGCTGGCGATCTGGAAGTCGTAGAAAGGGTGGATAACTCATTGCGGTGCACCATGGCGAAGCAAAAGTGCGAAGCGAGTTCAGATCATGACTAATATGGCTGGGACTAGTTTTCGGTCCGTTGGATTCTGCCTTCCATCGCGCCCTCCATCACGTTGACTTCCTCACCATCACAATGCAGATTTTCGTGAAGACATTGACTGGGAAGACAATTACTCTTGAGATGGAATCTTTTGACACTATTCTATGTGTCAAAGCTAAGATTCAGGATAGGGAAGGGTGAGTATTTCAGAGATCAACTGGTTAATGGTCAATTAACATCCTTTCAGCATCATTCCAGATGAACAGCGTTTGCCTATACACTTTTCAATATTATCTTGTTTCACTGACTCATTATAATAGGTCTTATTTTTGCTGGAAAGCAATTAGAGGACAGTTGTCCTCTCTTAAAATATAATATTGAAAGGGAGGCAACTCTTCATTTAGGTCTGTACACTATTGCCAGTGAATAAAGCCACACTCTTATACTTAACTTTGATAATTTGTTTAGTCCTTCGTCTTCAAGGTGGTGGCTACCCACAGTACATTCTAAACCATGCCACTCAGCTTGACAACAACAACCTGATTGACACAGAGTTTTACCCCCTTTATTTCATGATCTTAAGCCATTGGTTCCCTCCAACTGAAGGCTACAAAGTCTGTCCCCGATGGACCATTCCAAACTGTAAAAGAACAAATGATCTCACAATTACCTTTGTTGTTGAGCATCAGCAGTACCCATTATTGCTTGTTGAGATCAAGCCTCCATCCAACTTCAACTCAGATTCTGGGTGTGCTATTGCCATTGGCCAGGTCATTAGCCGTCTAGATGAGATTGGGCCAAACAACCAATTTGCAGATCATTTATATGCTATTTCTGCAATTGGGAAAAGGTGGAGGGCATGTTATGCTTTAAAGGGTGAGGGCAGCAAGAGTGGTCAACCTGTAAAGGGTATTGCCATAAAGGACTCCTTAACATCTGCCCATATGGAATGCTGGAACCCAGATATTACATCAGACACTTCTTGGCAAGCTCTCCAGAGCATTGTTGAGACAATCAAAGGCTATATTGCTCAGTAATGTAAGTTTTTCCTATATCTTTACTGCTGTATATTTTCTTAAGAGGCAAAATGATAGATGGGGTTTACCAGAGGCAATGTTCACCCATAGGTTCAAAAAGAGCCATGATTTCTTTACTTACAGCAATTTCTTGATAGTGAATGTTATAAAGAATATTTTCACTGCATGCAAATCAGAGTTTTCAGTCTGAAGAAACTTGAAGAAAAACTCTAAGAGGTGTTTAACATTTTATTAGAGTTTTTATGTCAGAAATACTTTAAAAAAATAATTGAAGTTTCTCTGGGAAAAAAAGAAACTCTGACAAAATTGTTTGAGTTTTTCGGGCCAAAAAAATTATATTTTTACATTTAGACAAGCTCAATGATAGCAACAACACCAACAAGTACTCATTTGGCCTACTTGGCAATAGTCACCTCTAATCTCTTAGAGTGAGTACTTTCCACTGTTGTTAAGTCTGTCTAAGTGTGGAAAGAATTTTTTTTTGATCTGGGAAACTTAAACATTTTCATCGGAGTTTTTTTTTTCTTTCAGAAAAACTTCAAGTATCTTTTTAAAGTATTTCTGACATAAAAACTCTAATAAAATGTTAAACACCTCTTAGAGTTTTCTTTGAGTTTCTTTGGACTGAAAACTCTGATTTGCATGCAGTGATTTTTGTTTCACTGCCCTGCATTAGTATTGTCATATGTACATGGGAAATAAAGGTCTATCAACCAACTTAGGAGTAATCTATTTATTGTAAGTATCCGAACTTTTTTTTTTCTTCTCACGTGAAATGTATCCATCCATCAAATGCGGTATCAACACCCTGAGGTAATCCCTGCATACGGCCCATCATGATTGCCCAAGTCTCCCTCGAAGGTATCCTTCCAACGGACAAGTCGGAAGCAGTTTGCACAACGTCAGATGCAGCCCTATCAAGTGAACCATACGCAAACGCAGGAGGAAGAAATGCACTGGGGCAAGCATCGCACGTGTCAGAACACAGCATATGGATCATGGATGTCCGACGGGTGATGGAATCCTAAGAACTCGCCAGACACGATCGGGACGAGGACCTCCTGGTTGTTCACGTGCGTCACGCGTCCACTCAGCCGGCTATCGATGAAATCGGTGAATGCCTGGTTCCCGACGCGTGGCATGTAGCTAGTCACTGTCATCGTCACATTCTTGGGGAGCTGTAGGGACCCCATCGAGGGGCGAGCGCTGCACCTAGGGGATGGCCGACGACTGTGACGGATGAGAGACCTTTCGTCGAGAGCGTATTCTGGACGGCGGAGAGGATTGCCGATGCGGTACTTGGGTGCATCGTCGTTATTGGCATGCAAAGCACTAAATGCGACTAAAGTAGCATACCTGGCTTGTTCAGGGACAAACTCGTTGTGAACTTGCACACCTGATGCAATTCCCTGGAAGAGTGACGGGTCGAGTGGCTCGAGGAAATTTTAATATCACTCAGGTCGGCGAGCCTGAATGGTAGTTGTTTGAGATAAAAGTGTCATCAAAGGTGGGAAAGAAGTGACGATCTCATAATTGTGAGGGATCTGTTCCTTGATGCGCAACGATGACTGTTTGCAACGATGGGAAGGGCCCGACATACCCTGGGAAAGACTTGTGAGCATTCTTCAACATTTCGTCAGTTTGTTCCCCTACAAAACTGACTATCCCCATCACCTCCAGTCGCCACTGGTTGAAAGTCGGTGACCGCACTGCAGTTGGCTGTGGGAACGCCGTTCAGGCAAGATTACCTCAAGGCATGCTTAAAGGGTGGTAGCAGTCACGGTGAGTGGATGCACCTCCACAGTTCCAGTTTTTTGTTGATGGATTGCAATATGCCGCACTTGCGAAATGTGTGGATGGAGCGAACCCAGAGATCTGTGTGGAGCTGAGCGTGGTGATGTCTTGACGTTTGGCCCGTAGCACGGACAAGCTCTATGGAGGCGAGAGTAGGGATGGTAAGGGCGAGGAGGGCTGCATTGAATACCGCGCGCAGCATTTGGGCCTGGGAGGACGGCAAGAAAGGGTGGCGAGGAGGAAGAGAGAAGGAGGAGGCAATACCACGCAATAGCAAGTGTCATTCCTTAGGCATGTATTGGGCTGAGGGCTGCTCGACCCGGTTGCAACTTGAGGTGACGCAAGCCATTGAGTGAGTGGAAGGCAAATGGCACGGCAAGGAGTGAAAAGATATGTGAGGGAGAATCTGTAGAGGGCCGAACGTCATGATGAGAGGCACTCGGGAAGACGCACGGAGTGAAAGCCCAGCACCAGTAATATGAATATGATTGGGGATTGGCGATAGAGGCTATCCAAGTGAGCTGGGTTGGTAAATGCCAGTGGTGAAATGGGGGCTGGACGGCCCGGGGCGTGCAAGACATTGACAACTGTTGTCAGAAGTCTTGGAACAAGGTGGACTGCCAATGAAGATGGGACAAAAGGAGTGGCATGCACTGGATCAGGATACGAAGAGGCAGTGTTTGATCTCGAGCTGCCAGCGGTTACGTATCCACCTGCAGGAATTAGGTGATGACGTGTCCTGTGGGGATGCCGCACAGATGGGATGAGCAAGAAACGTGCATGGGCATCTGCTGCGAGGGCGTCGAGCACAGACTGTGCGGTGAGTGGGTGGAGTGAAGCTTCTCAGACCGCTCGACGCACAGGCTCTGAAGGCTCCAAAAGGTCTGGAAGTTCGGAAGTTGGGGATGTCAACAAAGTCGTGGGGCTATCGCAAAGAAAGATTGCAGACTCGGACAAAGGACGACGCCTGGATGCAAAGGAGGATTAAGATGTCATTGTCAGGACGGTAGTAGCAATCCTCACATAATGCTCGTAAGGACTAAGGAATATTCCAGGCAGTGCAATAGGCTAGCGAGGTGCGCGGGCTTGCGTGCCAGCATTCCTCCTTGCAAGGTGAGCCATTTGAGCGCCGTCCTTGCTGCTTTGCATTCTGTGGCTGGTAGGCGTATATCGTTTAGTGAGGGGCCCGACAATGTGCCCCTTAGGCGCTGGCTTGTGTGCCGGAGTAGGTATAGTCTGAGAGCAGAGGTTTTATTAGCACATTGAACCGGAGGTCCATGGGTAAAATGAAAAGCAGCTCATGTAGTGGATCGCGGGGTGCAGTCCTGAATGACCCGCTGAACATTCATATGTAATTTCCGAACGAAGGAAGCTTGTTCCCCCTTGTACCAGAACTGGCAACCGTAGCCCGTAGGTGACGACTGGCAGATATATTGTGTTGTACGCTAGTCTCCATTGTACAAAGTCAAGGCCACACGTCGAGTTTCCGAGGACCTGGAGGAACTTGAGTGAGGCCCGCGTCCTGTTGCACATGGTGTCTATGTGCCGTGTCCAGCTTAGTTGGTGGTCGATAACTTGAAAGAATCTCAAGTAGCAGATGTTGGTGGAATCGAGGTGGATGCCTTAACGAGGAAGTACGCCTAGTCGTTTGAGACAATTAGTCGGATAGATTGAGGGTCTGACAGATCTGACACGTACCCGCGGTGGAAAAAGAGTTCGGTTTTGGTTGCCCAACGGAAAACCGGATGTGGTTGCTGAGCCCCATGTGTCAAGTCAATCTGCTTTGTACTTGTTCACTCTTGTCCCTGTGTTCTGCGTACCCCACTGCGCCCGTTAAAATACAATATCACAGAACTTGCAGATGCACGTTGTCATTACGCTATGGTGAGATGGTCCTCCAAAGGTTCCGGGCTTGGAAGTGTCTTGTCAATATGCACAACAACAGTCTCGCGACATCGATGATGCTCATCCCGCCTTCCATCCACCAATTAAACCTCGGGCGCGTGCGGGAAAACGAGTGGGATTCGAGTGGTGTGGGATGTGGGCAAACGCGCAAGGGCGCTGGAAAGTATATACAAGTACTTTATACCCAAGAAAAGAATGTGTCAGCACACTGGCAGATGAATGGAAAATAAACTGGTGACTAAAATACTGCTAACGGTAAGGAGACATGAGCCACGCGAGCTCGATTTCAACATTTCCCCCTCCCGCTCCACCATCCTTGCTTCCCTGATGATTTGCCACACCCGTCAACATCTCCATTGCGTGCTTGGTCTGTTCAAGCTTGACAATCGGTTCGCGCGCCTCGTAGTCGCTTCCCGCAAACGTCATAAAGTACACCGTGGGCGAATGAGAGCGCACAGCTTGATGGGCACTTGGAGAGCTTGCGCGGACGTAGCGTGCATCGAAGTGAGGAGGCAGTCGGGAGAGTGGATGAGCTGAGGCAGGTTTACGGGAGTCCAGACATATAGTGTGGGATAGCGTATTTGGTTAGTTTTGGAGTTAAGAAGTGGGAGAAGGAGAAAAGGCGCACGTGGAAGTCGAGGTTGGCGATGAGAGAAAGGGTACCGCCACGACAGATGGGAACCATCGCGATGTCGAAGGGCGTGTATTTGGATCCGATCTCTGTGATTATTATTTGTTCCGAGGGGTCCCGTATCGGCATCGTCGAAAGAGGGGGGACTGGGACGAGGCCTTTGAAGATGGGACACGGGCCACTCGTCTTCATGTACCCAAATTGCTGTCATCGAAGTTGAGGTTGAGTTGAAATGTGTACGCGGACAAGACTAGCAAGGGGAGGCATTTACCCTGTGAAGTAGACAGGTACGGTCTCCCTCATTTGTGTTGGGTAGTGATTGTCGAAGGACCCAGATGGCCCAGAGCGTCGTACAAGTGCGATTTGTAGTGCGAGTCGGGCCACCGAGACGAGCTCGATGCAGATGATCGCGAGTACGTGCTGTCCTGGAACTGCCCATTCTCGGTGGTGACCACATGATGCCCGTTCCCATGTTTGTCGGCTTTGGCCAGCCTCGATGACGCATGCCTGGACGTGTGGGGCTCGGTCTTGGGTGGAGAGGTGTATGGTTGCTACCATGCTGTTGCGGATTACTGCCAACTCGTCCTCCTATATTGGGTCACCCTGCAAGCAAAGTACCAGCCAAAAACAAAGTTAGGATCAAACGAAGACAGGTTTGAGGGTGGAAAAAAAAACGCTCGCCGAAACTAACCTTGTATTGACGCAGAATACCCAAGCCGACCTGTCGCACCACCTTTTCAACGTCCATCTCCCACCGCTCGTTCCCATCGTCGATCTGTCCAAAGCAACGCATCACCTGCAATGTCACCTCGCGTCGGACCTCGTGCTCGAACTGAAGAGATCTGAACAACTCTAAGACGGAGGCTGCGTTGTGAGGCTGGGAGAGTGAGATCATGAGATGAGATAAGTAGCGACATCAGAACTGCACCCTTACATAAGATTAAACCTAGGCTTAGGTTAGGTTGTTCGTGTCTACAGAAAACGACTATGATCACAATGCGTTGGGTATGACATGTGGAGGAATATGTACTAAATTCTGAGACAGAGCGCCGCACTTCAGCTGCAAGGTCTGGGGGCAGCGTGCGATGACCGTGGTATTTCCGGTTTGCCCATACTGCCTGCGCACCCGAAAGGCCTTGGCCATACGCTGATATGAAACGCGCCGATTGATTTGCATACCTAGAGAAGATGAGATTGATGCGATGTGATGTGAGAAAGAACTCACCTTCGGATTTGAAGCAATGGAATGCTGTCCAAGGAGGATAGGACACTTTTTTCCATCTCCTCCATGGTTGCTGGACGCCTCATAGAACGGAATCGATACTTTGCCGCGCCCCAGTATTGTTTGATAAAATTCAATTCGCAGTGATACTTTGGGTAGAAGTCGCAGAGGTGGCCACGCGACTCGACGAGTTCTTGAACTTGAGACTTTTGATTGACGAAGTCCGGCTGCGAAAAGAGGAGCCGCCGACAGCAGCAGTCAGTTCGCCCAGGGGGGCAGTGGAAATTTGGACACTGCACATTGAGCCCCTCTGTCGGCCATAAACCGTGCTCCTGGATGATTTGCTCCATCCCTTGAACACCAGGAGGGATGTCACGTGTGTCACGTGATTGTTCCGTCCCAGACAATGATATTTTCAAAACTCACGAGCGAAGTCTACAACTGAGAAATGTAATTTACAACAATAAAAATAAAAAGATCCTTCTCAAGAAATACAAATATTTCAAAAGTACTGCATCAACTTTAGAGGACTCTACCTATCAAATGATCGTGCCAAAATGCAATTTCATTGTTGTAGAGAAGGAGACGGGAGCGGTGAATGGCGGTTTTGCTGACTAAAGGGGTGCGGTTCCTGATGTCGCTGCCTTACATCAGGAGGAGCTCGAGGATCTTGTGGAGGTATGTCAGGGAGAGCAGCCGCAGGTGCCTTACGAGCATGGGCATTCGAGTGAGCACAGTACCGTACACCTATTTGTCAGTTTTTTCTACGACTTGAGGAGGCGGTTCAGGGGAAAATTCACCATCTATGGTGAGTATATGCTTGTCCTTGAGTGCTCGCGTTATCTTTTGCTCGCTGGCTTGAAGTACGCGAGCGGGCTGGGCTAATGTTACTGCTAGGAACGGAGAGTGAAGGGTGTGATAAACGAAGGGTGACGATGTGGAAGCGGGGTGCACGGGCTTGTGATCGCGAGGGTAATGGTTCCGGGCCATCCATGGACTGTGATCGTGTGGGAAAGAGAGAAGTTGAGTTCCAGGTCAGACGGAGGGATGGAAACACGTACATGTTGATGAACCACTTGGAGCTTGTACTAGTACTGCCACCGGCTGCTTGCCAGGCCTTGTTCGGGGCCGTTGGCAGTTTGCTGGGAAGGTCGTCAGAAGTCTTGGAACGAGGCAGACTGGGAACCGGGCCAGGATACAACGAAGAGGCAGAGTTTGATCTCGGGCTGATGGGGGCTACGTATCCACCCTGCGGGAATCTGGCAACAACGCGTTCTGTAGGGATGCCGCGCGGTATGTGAGTTCATGTACTTCCGAAACACGATGCTCTCATGTCCACGAACGCGAACTATCTGCTCGACATACGCATGCAATGTGCATTTAATGCCAAGCGCATCCACAAAAACCATGAGAGTTTGTTGAGGACTTGTATGTGGTGGCGGAGTGGCGGATAATGAAAGGTGAGGTAGTACTTGTCGGACCAGTCGTGCATTATTTTGGAGACGAGACGTCCTCTTGCTGTGCATGCTGGGGGCACTGCCCAAGGAGGCCGTCGACGATGAGAGAACCTGAGTCGACCCTTTCCGAGAAGGCGCCGGACTTGGGGTTGAACGGGATGACGGCCTATTCGGCCCTTGAAGGTCGGCTTTGTCACCGTCGTAGTAGTTACGGGCGTAACATATGTTGTTGTCAAGTTGTGAGTAGGAATCGCTGTCGCATGGGAGTCGAGGTGCACTGGAGAGTCGCAGCGAGGGCACTACAAGTCCGTGAAAATGGCGGCGCTATTATTTGTCACATGGCATCATGTCACCCCGAGGGTGGAAATTTTTCACTCTTGTTTTCTTTTTAAATGGGAAGAGAGACGTACATGGCAAACAGTTGCCTCGTCTTGGAGACGCGAGGAAGGCGTCTGACACGGCGTACTGGCCTGGAAGACCCAAAGAGGGCAAACATTTGAGACGTCTCCCGATGTCAAGACAGGCGAAAGTTTAGGTTATGGTGTAGAAATATGTTCCAGAGTGGGTTCTGGAGGGGAAGCGGTGGGGGACGGAGGATCATTTGTACCTGCCCGGAAACTGGCTCGCTGTCTGCAAGAGGAGGAATAGTAACGACCATATGCGGGCTACTCAGAGATGTAATCCGACATCGAATACCCAAGGAGCAAAATCCACTTCCAGTTGTCGAAGTTGGGAGAATAGCATGAAATGAGGGGAACGCGAAGGCGATGATTATGAAGCAAGCGCAGTGGCTGATGGGCGCTTGTTCCGGTCCGGTTCGGGTTCGGACCGGTTCAGAACCGGTTCAGCCATAACCCAATGTCTCTGGATCAAGAACTGGACCAATGAACTGAACCATGGTCCAGTTCTGCCAGGTCCAGGTTTGAACCATGGTTCTGAACCAAACCTTACCATCCCTAGGTGAGAGTAAAGAGAAACAATAACCAAACCATAAAAGCATTAGTAGCAGTCAGAGTGAATGATTACTGTACAATTTCAAATAGATCGTCACCCACATGTGACTGTGACACACCTGACGAAATTTTTGCTTCGTCAGTTGGTGGGTGACCTGTGACATTGTGCAAATTTTGTTGGGTGTGACAAGCATGCTGGGCGAAGTAACATTTTTTGCCGTTTCAGGACGATACAGCTGCCCCATGGATTCATCAGTTTACTTTGTGACCCGTGACAGGACTCACATTTTGTCTACGTCAGGTACCCTTATGATGCGTGACTGACGAATTATTCGAAATTGTACAGTATACCATGATTATGACCATGATTTGGAAGAGGATTATTGCACAATTCTAGGGGTGAGAATTGTCAAAAGTGAGAATCATGCAGAATCACAGAATCACCTCTGGAGGTGCTTCTGTGGCTAAATTATAATTCTTGAATCTTGAATCTTAATTCTTACACTTTCAACTAGTGTTTAAAGGTCCAGTTACTATAACCAGTAATTAACTGGTAACTGAACCTAACACAACTGGAAGTAACCAGACCATCAGTTGCGGTTACCCAGGTTTGAACATTTTCCAGTTATCGGTCACAGTATTTGTGATCATCCAAAAGACTGGTTGCAATTGGTTACCTAAGGTAGCGTGAATAAACCAGTATTTTTTAATAGGTTATTATTAACCAGGTTAATAACTGGTTAGTAACTGGGGGGACTGAGGGCCGGAAAATATGTGGTTAAAAAAGGTTAGAAATTGGGATGAGTTGTGGACAATGATCTGACTGCAACACACCACAACCACCAGTCCACCAATGCTGTAGCTAAAAAAATATCATTATTGAAAGTCAAGTTGAACATTATGGACCTGCACATCCCTAGTGAGTGACATGGGTATACCCTTGGGTATCAGAGCCCATACCCCACACCTGTGATATACCCATACCTGTATGAATGGGTATGGGTATACAAGGGGTATCATGGGTTCATCAGGAAAACATCATTTCACTTAACTCTGCTTAGTTACACTTAGGTTTCTTAAACCAGAATTAAGATAATTAAGAGAATAAGCTTCCTTTAATTGACTTAACATTTTTTGTGTCAAAGTGATTTTAAGGCATTTAAGTCATTAAGATTCACTTACCAAGGTTAAGTTGCATTTACTATTACTCTAAGACAGACATACGTACGTACAAAAAGTAATTCTAAGGTAACCAAGCTAGTAAGTCAATATGTCATAGACTCCAATGGGCAGTGTGCAACACAGTGTCAAGCAGCACGATAAGATCCTGCAAAAATCAAGCACAAAGTCCTAATCCACACGCCTAATCATCCATGACAAATTGCTTCTCCCCATGACCGTGGCCCAGTAACCACAAGGCAATGAGTCTTCATGCTGCACCGAAATCCTTGAGGGCCTTGGTGAATAGTCCACTGATAAGCTTGTACACGTGATAAGGCCTAAAGAGGGCTGCAGAAGTACGTTGGCTTAGGCACAGGGTGATAGAAAATGCAGACTGGGCCACTTGGCCCTTGAGTCCACCCATGGTTCTCCTTCTGTGGGGCTCTCAGCGCCTGGATCATATGCAGGCTTGTGATGCCGCTAGAAAATGCCCTAGCATAGAGTTCCTTCCTTTGTGCCAAAGATGACTAGTAACTGAGCTGCAGGAGGGACGGCTGGCCCGTGCAGAAGTGATGGCACTGACCAGTCCGACACGAAGGCCTCAGCAGTAATGTGGGTGTTGTCTGGCTCCGCCCTAGGCAACGTCAGTAATGGTTGTCCAGATAGTAGTATTGACTGAGGGGGTGATATTAAGTGTTTGTCCATTGCAATATCTAAGAAGCCAACGAAGGATCGCCAAGATGGAGATGATGAGGCAGAGACTGCATAATGTCGTGTATAGTGTTGCATGTCATGATTGCCATGGTTCTGTCTGAAATTTGAAGAACGCATCATGGAGCTTTGATATTTGATGTTGATTTTACCCATATTGGGCTGCACACACTCATGGGTCTTAGCCTTGAGTGACATATTTGCTTCCGCACTTCCCCCGCAGGGATCCGCGGCGGAAATATCCGTCCATTTCATGACTTCAGGCTTTGCGACGAGTTGACTGAGCCCTGCAGCCGTAAGGTGATTGACTTCGCAATGCTTCTTCTTAGATAAAGGCTTCTTGTCTGCCTTGTCTTCGGAATCTGTCTCATCAGCCATTTCTGTCATCCAAGTAAATGACCTCGCCCTAAGGTGGGTCCTCGGATTTTACCTAAGGGAGAAAGTAAGACAGGGAGAGAGGTACCGCACTTATAAGCTATACGTACTGTGCTGTCTTTGGACTCGAAGTGAAATCAGGCAAATACGTCGGAGAAAGCCTCGGGGCAAGCTACCGATGTTCGTGCTTAAGACAGAGTGTCGATGTTGAGCAGAATATTGGCACTGTAGGCAAAAGAGAATTGGCAGTCGCAGAGGTTCTCGCCCTCTTCCTCATCATCGAGGTCCACATCATCACCATAATCCTCTGACGCAGAGCGGACCACCCAGCCATGAGCGATACCTGGCATTGACAAGGTTGGCAGAAAGGCGCGAAACGTAAATGGCAGACTCGTCCTCAACAGGTGCAGACAGGACTCGGATAGAGTCGGTGCCTTGGTATACAGCTACGAGTGATGCACAAGCTATCAGCCTCGGCCAACTTGAGAGGAGAAAGACCTGAGGCACCACCAGTAGGGATCTCACCAACCTGACAGAGAGTGGCGAGGGGACATTTAACAACACTGTGTGCCTCAGGATCACCAATGGTGGTCTCAACCTTGATAAGGCCTGGGAGAAACTTGGGTAGGAAGAGATGGACTGTGATGGGCGAGTCAACAAGGATGGACATGTTGTTGAATATGCTATGAGTGAGAGGGGTCAGGTGTCTGGGAAGAAGAGAGGAAGAGGGATGGCACCAGCACGACAGGGCTTGTATTTGTTGTTCAAGTTCGACTTGTGCACTGCATGACGCGCTGTGATACCATCATGTGCATCATGTGTCATGTCATGCTAGTGACCACATGGTTGACACGTGTCATGGTTGACTTCTGTTTGCTCCACTCACTCACTCACTCGCTTCCCTTCTCTCTCTCTCTGGCTGGACCATGTCTTGGGTTCGTCACGGGTATGCATGACACTGCGGTGTCACGGTCATGGGTCGCACGGGTGCGGGTGCGGGTTAAGGATAATGTACCCTTGCCTAAACCGTGACCCGTTCCCACGGGTAAGGGGTTTGATGTGGGTATGAGCGCTTATTGGCTTGCGTGAAAAAACTGAATCGCTGATGCTTTTGCCGGTTGCCATGCGTAAAACGATGGCACGCGTTGGACAATGATCTGCCACCTGCCCACCCCCTTCCCGGCCTTCCAAGTCCACGTAAAACTGGCTCCACGTTCCCCGATTCCCACTGTTCTGGACTGCACACACAGCTTCACCACTTGTCCTCTCCGCCATCTCTTGCGTCCGGGAGTCATCTTGCTGCACAGCACAATTCCGATTATTCTCATCAATCTCGAAACCAACATTGTATTTTCATCCCTTTCTATGGTCACCTCACAGCGCAGACGTTGGGGGACTGGATGTGCATCTCTCATGTACCTTTCATCTCTATGCTCACCTTACTTGTTAAAAGCCAGCGCTGGACTCTTTTTAACAGGTCACAGCGTACATCACCATCTCCGTCAATTCTCCAAGTCTCCATCAACTTTGCACAGGCCACCTTCACTGCTGCCACCTCCTTCAACTTTGCCGCATCCAGCCACCATCGCTGCCTCAAGTCCGAAGTGCTCCATCATATGCAGCTGGCACATGGGGCCAGCGGGGTGTCCCAGTGCCAGGTAACCACCGTCTGGCTTGCACTTGCAATCATGCTATGATGCTCATTACCCTTGTGCTGGTCTAATGTGTTTAGGATGGCCAACAGCAGGATGCAAAAGAGTTTTTTTGTCTAGACAGGGCTATACTAGCAAGTTTCAAGATTGTAGTGATGGACATGTTCATGAGGCTGTGAGTCACGGTGAGTGAATGCCATCTCAATCTATAAATCGATCCACTCATGCCCTCCCCCTTGCTACATTCTCATCCCCATCATGTTTATTGACAACCTCCCCTTGGTCAGAACTCGGCAACGTCTCCAGAGGCGCCACTCGAGGCAACCAAGGACAGAAAGGTGTCCTCTCCCCTTCCAACCCCGATGGCTGCTCTCTCATCCAGCTCCGCGTACAACCCGGTGTCCTCACCGTCCTCCTCAACAAACAAGCCACTGACTGATACCGCTCCCTCGACACAGAGGTCAACCATGCCCTGAAGCTCACAAAGACATACTGGCACAAGGCCCATCAATGCCAGGACTACGACCCCGTCGCCGACCAGGACCATATGGAGCTTCACGAATGGCTCCAGCAACAGAACAAGGTCATGTCCCACCTCGAGCTGCTCATGCAGCGCAGCAACATCAAGAGGCCACCCTACATCATGCCTGACAACGTCGAGCTCACCTTCCTCCAAAAGTTCATCGAGCGTCAAGCAGCTGGCATCCCACACAATCTGAAAAGCCTTCCTTGAGAACAACACTAATAATCACTACAATGCATCACCACCTCCTCATTCTTTCCCACCTCCCTCCGAATCGCTGGAGCCCTTAGACGACTCCGTCCTCGACGGCGCCTCTGTGCTTGGTTGATACTATTGGCTGTGGCCTCGAGGGCTTGCACGTTTCTCCTGAGTGTTGGAACTTACTTGGCCCTATCGTCGAGGGTACTATCGTGCCCAACGGTGAGTCAGTACTACATTCACATTCACTACTTATCGCCAAGTTGGCCCCACTCATCCTCCGCATTCAGGAACTAAGGTCCCCAGGACAAACTACCAGCTCAACCCGATTCGAGGAGCATTCAACATCGGGACCATCATCCATTGGGCTCGACTTTAACGACTGCTTCCTTGCTGCAGAACATATGTGTATTACCTTTGTCTCCCTTACCCCAACACCTACTGAAATGACAACAACTCCCTTGTTGTTAAAGGGGGTCATCCGTCCGACAATCTCAGAGCCATCCTCGCTGTCACGGACAACTTGGCACGCAAGGGAGAGCGCATCACCGTCAAGGACGTCCTCGAGTGCATGGTCAAAGCGCACGAGATCCAAGGTGGCCTCACACTGCTCAACTCATTCAATCGCGTCGGCCTCGACCACATCGTCCTCGTGAAAGTAGCCTCAACTGCCGTCGTCTCCAAGCTCCTGTACGTATACATCTTCATGCATACATACCACCAACCTGACCAACCCTCAAAAAAACACACCATAAATGTCATTTTTCAGTGAACTATCACGTTCCCAGACCATTGATGCCATCTCCCAAGCATGGGTAGACGGCCAATCCCTCCGAACATACCGTCATGTGCCCAACACCGGCTCATGCAAATCCTGGGCAGCAGGTGATGCATGCTCGCATGCCATGAACCTTGCCTAGTGGTCAGCCTTGGCTTGGGTGATGAGCTTGTGAATGACGCCAGTCTTGGTGAGATAGGTATCACTAGCGGTTTTGGATGTGGAAATGGCTGCATCTTCTTTGCTCGCAGATTGGATGAGGAGGGAGAGGTGCATGGGCTAGCTCCTGGAGAGCAGTCAAGATGTCTATTGCTGTGGAATGCACTTCTGCAGTGAGAGCGCGGCCATGGACATTGGGAAGGAATGATGAGGCATTTGAGGCAAGCGTGGACGAGTGACTTATGAGGTCCTTCAGGGGAATGGCAGTAGCAGAGTAGGCGGGATTAGATGGATTCAGAGCAATGGAGAGTTTCGTTGTGTTGGAATAGATGACTGAGAGGAGAGATAGAAAATCTGTGCGCAGAGAGGTGAGAGGAAGCTGTTGGGTGGCCAAGTTTGTAGTACGGATGGCTGCAATGGAAAGAGCACAGGTCTGAGCCAGTAGAGTGAGGGACGCCTGTATCGAGGCGGAGGCGGAGGAGGACATGGACTGGATGAGCGCACGTGGCCTTGCTCACCTCGCTAAGATGCACCGTGTACGCTCGGTTGCATAATGGCCAGCTTGATGCGGCTCAGACTGTTCACTGTTGCTGTTCCCTCTTCGGCACGGTATCCCCTCAGAGCCCTGCATACAAGTCCTTTCAGGCATGGGCCCAGCCCATTTTCTCCCCTCTCTCACAACTTTTGTCTTTCCTTTGCCCATCGCCCCCGACCCGCACCATCTCCTTAGGCTCGATATTCTCCTCAAAACCTTCTCCCGCGCCCTTGCCCCATGCAGTGGCACATGTGGCAATTATGGAGGCAGATGTGAACGCGCATCCTCATGATGTCGAGAAACAGCTTGCCCTCTTCCAAGCTCTCTCCGAAACGAATATCCAGCCCGGGTACGAGCTTATAATAAACCGGTGGGAGAGGATGACTGAATTCGTGCGCTCCTTCTCTGGACACTCCTGAATGCTATTTTGCTGACCCTGGGTCCCGCTATCTCATAGGACTCCGCTTCGCCTCTCCTTCTTTCAGATAAGGCTTTTGAGTATCATGTCCAGGCTCTTCTCAAAGCCAACAAGGAAGCATCAATCAACCCTGCAGTGCGGAGACGGGAATCACTCGTTGCTGACCATCGCATCGTCGCTCCACCATCTTCCACACACAAAGAAGGGCTTTGTGAAGCACGGCGAGCCCAGTCTGCCCTCTGTGCTAAGTGCCAAGACGTGGGGCTTCTACGACGTGCTCTTCAAGGGCCGTCCTTTCGAGTTCCCGCAGCCCTACGGCTCCTACGTGATGGAGCTCTTCAAGATCTCGTACCTGGCAGAGTTCCACGCGCAGACGGCCGTAGATGCTGTGCACATTGTGCATGACAAGCTCAAGGCACTTGGCAAATCGTCGGATGATATTAATAGTGTGCGTATACGCATGCAAGAGGCCGCCATCTGCATCATCAACAAGCAGGGCCCTCGCTAATTTTGCCGACTGCGAGTGAGTTTCCAGTTTATTGTTTGATGAACATAAACTCACTCAACATCCTGTTTAACATACACATTAGCCACGCAATTAACTACATGGTTGCAAGTCCTCTGTGCCCACCATCATGGCACCAGTGCCGCACCACCACCACCACCACTGCTCACCCATGCATCAACTCGTGCATCTGCCCCACCACCCTCCTCTGTGCTTTCAAGAAGTCTTGGACAGTGTAGACATCAAGAGAGAGTGTGGGCCCTCAGCACGATCAGATTTGCCGACTCCATCACTCCGACTCCAAGCAACTCATCATCCTGGCCCATCCATCCATTGAAGTTGGTGATACTGAGCTGTCCTTTACAGACCTTATGTATACTGTCCCTTTAATGTGTGCTGTGTAGTAGATTGATTAACAAAAAATACATCATGTTTAAATAAAAAAAACTATCTGAGTGACCCAACCTGCGGTTATTTAACCCTCAGCGGGTTATTGTAACACCGCAGTGAAACCTGTGTGCAATGGGTACGGTGTTTACCCATAACTGTAGTGGGTGCGGTTTCCCAGGTCACGGGTATGGTGTTGAATTTACCGACCTGAGGGTTACCCGTGATGAACCCTAAACGGGACATACAATCATAACAACAGCCATTTGTGAAGCTGCAGCAACAATGCGAGAGATGGCATTTGTAACATCTGAACAAGAGGTAAACTGTTCAGTGGGAGATGAGGGGTCTCCTAAAAGATTGAGGTCAGGAAAGTTGAGAGGGGCATCATAAACCAAAGAAGGAATTAGATGACAAGTAATGTGAGGCAGAGGACAGGGTGTTGTTGGAGAGAGAAAGGAGAGGGTGTGGGTGAATGACATTGCTTTGGGGGAGAAGGAGGGGATGATGAAGAGGATGATGAAGATGATGAGGAAGGAGGGAGGGAGGGAGGGAGGGAGGAGAGCCCAAATGAGATGTGTAGACTGCATGTATTTTGTCAATAGCATCGCTTATAATGGCCTGCAGGGTGTGTAGAGTTGAGAAGGTCATAATAACTTGGTGGCAAGGTGGGATTTGGGAAAGTTGAACGACATTGTGATCACGAATCCCTTTTTGTGTGCAGATTGGGGCTTCTTGGAATGAGTTTCACACTCGAACAAAAAAATACAATACATACATGCATACAACATGACATGACATTTCTCAATCCACCTGCGGATCTGAAATACTGTTTACAACCTGCAATACTGCAACAAATGCATCCAGTAATGCAGGGACGATGAACAGTTCCCGACACTCTGCCTTGATGTCCTGCAGAATCCAGGTGTGACATGCACACTCCTCAGCATTCTTCCATGCTGCTGTTTCTGATTTTGTTGCTGTCAGGTTCCTTGCAGGTGAATGGGTGAACGACACAAGTTACTTACTCAAGAATCAAGCCGACAATCAGGGCTCTTGAGGCAGTATATATCAAGTCCCTCTGAGATGAGACAACTCAGCAACGTCAGCATGAGCTTCACTACACAATTTTCCATCCATCTGAAGCAATGTAAGAATGTTAGGCAGTCCTCTCGATGTGATAACAGTCATGCAGACTGACCAAGTCTGAGTTGTCGACAAATACAATGAACTTAAATGACTGTGTTGTGACTGTGACAAGGATAAGAGACAGAGTGTCATTCGGTCTTGCACAAGGGTCATTTGTGGTGAGGTCGAGGTCAAGCACTGTAAAGTTTAGAGGTCATGACTTTCAGTAGGCCATAGTGCATGAAAAATGACCAAAATAACAACTAAGATTCAGTATAAAAATAACCTTAATTTCCCAAGAATTTTCATCAGTTTATTTAATGAAAGTAATGTAAAAGTGAAACACTTGCACCCTTAAATTCCTCGCTTTTTTTCAACTTAGTTTTAGTAGTAAAAAAAATCATTATTTTAATAAACTGAAAGTGACTAATAACCTCTCTTTTTTTCATTCAATTTTCAATGTAATTTTAGTAACAAAAAATTATTATTTTTGTTTGAAACATACTATTGTTTCTCCTGCTCATCGTTGGTGCCAAAATCCCAGAGTTCATCTGCGACCTCCACAACTTTCCTCTTTCTCTTTTTCTTGGCTGGTGCATCCACATCTGATGCATTATCGGCATGCTTGCATTGGCTCATATGACCTCGCTTATTGGCAAAGTGACGTTTAAGGTATTCTGTGACTGGCCAGTCACTTACGTAGTCCTGGAGGAATGGGTGCGACTTTCTGGCCTATGAGATGTGTCAGTCTCACAAGCCTACGGTAAGATGACAAAGAGACTCTTACCATATGACAGATGCATGCAATCTTATCAGCATCTTGATGATACCAGAGAGTCTCAGCGCTGAGACCCGCAGCGATCGCATATCTTTTTACATCATTCTATAATAAATATGATAATTAGTTTTAACACACTTAATAAGAATTGGACTTACACGGAATTCTCTATAGCGGGCCTCACTAAGAGACATTAACACCCTAAGATTCTTGGGATTCTTTGGGTGTTCCACCCGAGCGCGTCTCCCATTAGGCCCACTGGCTGCCTTCCGAGCTTCGTCGAGCTCCTTTGTCAGCATATTAATCCGAGCTAAAAAAGAAAAGGTTAATAAGACGCGCACAAAAAAGTTAAGTACTTACTGCGTAAGATAGTAATCTCAGCAGCTTGAACGTCTTCACGTGGGAGGCGGTCGAGAATATTTGTCCCCGCAGAGCTTGAATCCTAATGGATCTCAGAAATGGCTAATGTAAGCACAGTATGGCATTAGCTCACCGAGTTTGGGTCAGATGTCAAGTGTGAAGAGGCCAACGACGCAGGGGCAGTTGTCACAGAAGCATCATCCTCCTCGTCCTCAGTGGCATAAGCACGCTTCCTAGAAGTAGCCTTCTGAGCATATGACTCCGTGGTCTTCGAAGTCCCTGCCACCTCCGCCTTCTTCAGTCCGGAAGCCTTCACACGCTTCTTCTTGGCTGCTGCAATACGTTTAGAGGGCATAATAAATCAGAGAAAAGGAGTGATGGGTGAAGTGATGACGCACCAACACCCAGCTTTATAGCCATCGACCTGTGAGAAACCAGCTCAGTTCTGAGCACCATTGCGTCGACCTGTGAGAAACCAGCTCGAGTTCTGAGCACCATTGCCGTCAACCTGTGAGAAATCAGCTCAAGTTCCGAGCACCATTACCAAGTCATTGATCAAGTTCTCGCAGCCAAATCAATTGGTAGACGGTGTTGTGGTTAGGGACAACGTGGAACTTTGCTTTGGCGATGTCGGAAAAACATGCTAAGTCATGTGATGATTTCCCACGGCTGATGAATCGACCCCACTACATTCAGTTCTGTAACACATTGATTGACACCTAACCCCATGACCCCCGCTTTTCCGCGATATCATATGATTGTTGCCAGCACCGGAACTACTCCCATTCATTTCGACGTCATCGCAGGTTCCTGGTGTCTTCGGATCATGGGTGATGAACCGTCTGACTTGAGATGGCAGCCGCGGTAGGATTGTGCCCCTCACTCTCACCGCCGCCCTCTCACTCTCACTACACCTCCCCTGACGGTCGTCTTTGTCAATTTAAAGCCCTCCGCAGCCTTGTCATGGTTCTTTTATATGCGAGTTTTGTGCATTCTGCACGAACTGGACACCCACGCAGTCTGAGTCCGTCTCAGCACACTTTGAGTCATTCTCTCGCTGAATTACCTCCTCAGATCGTCATGCCTGTGCCACGGTCAGGAAAGCCACGGTCAGGAAAGCCACGGTCAGGAAAGAACTCCTGCTGTAAATGCACTTGTGGATGCAATCGTAAGGTTTCCTGATCGACGGTGTGGCATCACAAAAAACTCCGTCCTCCCTCCTCCATACAGCCTGGAAACCCTCGCCCTCTCAAGCGGCGTCGCATCGCATCCTCCACCTCCCACTCCAGTGTAGACGCTAGTGATCATTCCCTATTTTCTACTCCCCAATTACATGCACCCTCGTTCGATGAGTTCAACCCTTCCCTGCCATTGCTCAATCCACCACCAGCATCGAATTTACTTCAACGGCCAGGGATGCACCTTCTGAAGCGTCTGATCTCTGGATCGACGATTTTCTTCTGAATCTTCATTCTCGGACACATCGAACCACTGCTCAAAGTGATGACGAGGATTCCGAAGGTGCTCTCGAAGAGGATGCATTTGAGGTTGCTGACAACGTTGATTACGAAAGTGACAGTAACGAAACTGATGGCGGAGGGGACGTTGCCATGGAAGGTGATGCGGATCCACGTGAGGGCATTGTTTCGGATTGGGATATCTTGGCAGAAGAATTCATTGTGGAAGCCGAGGAACTTGGTGAGTTTGGGCATTCTTTATTGCATACCTCGTGACTCATTGGCTTTTTTATGCTCAGGCGAGTTTTCTATCTCGGACCATGATCTGAATATCCTGCGTCCATTCTGGATGAAGATCAGATACAATCTAACCAACACAGTTTTTCATGCAATGTCGAATAACTTTTCCATCGCGGGCATGGAGAGTCTCTCCAAGACGCGATCCCGTGTTCAAGCGCTCTCCTGCTTTGAGCCCGTGAAATTCGCATGCTGCATCAATTCGTGTATATGCTATACTGGTCCGTATGCTGACCTTGACAATTGCCCGAAGTGCAGGACATCGCGTCTGAAGTCTAATCAAGCAAGGCGAAGTTTCTCATATATGCCCCTTATCCCTTGTCTCCGTGTGTTAATGTCGAATTGCACCTATGCCACTCATCTCCAGTACCGTGCCGATGAGCACGCAAAGACCTGCAAGCCTGGAACAATAACGGATATTTTTGATGGGCTCCATTATCGCTCGCTTCTTGGAGAACATGCTGTTGTTGGAGACACGACATACCCTCACAATTTCTTCTCAGATCATCGTGATATTGCACTCGGCTTCGCCACCAATGGCTTCGTTCCCTTTAAAAACCGGAAGCATACCGCATGAATCCTCCTCATTTTTAACTACAATCTCCCTCCAGAGCAACGCTTCCGAAAGGACAACATTCTTTGTGTTGGGATCATACCTGGTCCAAAAAAGCCATGGGACGCAGACTCCTTTATCTACCCACTCGTGCATGAACTGATCGAGCTTGCGGGAGGCGTGTCTACATATGATGCCCTCTCGAGAAGCCTTTTCGCCCTCCACATCTACGTTATCACTAGCTTTGGCGACATTCCTGCTGTCTCCATGCTCATGCACATGAAAGGACACAATGGCCTGTGTCCCTGTTGAATGTGCAGCATCCTCTCTATTCGCATCCCGGACTCGCAAAACAAGACGCTCTATGTGCCGCTGTCCTGCCGCAATCATCCCGCACCAACCGATGTTGTTGAGTATCGTCCCGAGAACTTACCGCTGCGCTTGCACGATGAGTTATGGCACAGGCCAAAGCAGTGGAGTCCGCGCCCACAGAAGTATGGCAAGAGGAGCTTGCAAAGGCATATGGCATCAAGGGGGTCCCTCTTCTCAGTGCTCTCGGGTCCCTGAGGTTTCCCCAGTCGTTTCTGTACAATTTCATGCATTTGATCTGGGAAAATATTATCCCGAACCTCGTCCTCTTCTGGTCCGGTTGTTACAAGGGAATGGATGAGGGTCAGCCATATGTCCTGAGTCCACGTATTTGGCAGGCTGTCGGTACTACATCCATGGCAGCTACAAGAACGATACCTTCATTGTTTGGGACATCCATTCCCAACCCAGCAACAGATTCTTCGTCTTTCACATCTTCGACGTGGTCCGTGTGGTCCCTGTTTATCGCCCCCACGGTCCTTCAAGGTCACTTTCCCGAAGTTTGCTACTACAAACATTTCTGCGACCTTGTTAGAATTCTCAACCTCTGTCTGCAATTCGAGATCAGTGAGGAGGATATCGACGATATCGAGTTGGGAATCCATAAATGGGTGGTAGATTATGAGCGGTGCGTTCGCTCCTTTTGTTTCCTAAGAAACGAACGCTAACTTCATCCATGCATCCAGCCTCTACTACCAGCACAAGCCTGAACGACTTCCAGCATGCCCGCTCACAATACATGCCCTCCTCCACATTCCTGACCAAATCAGATGGATGGGACCATGTTGGACAACATGGGCTTTCCCCATTGAGAGGCAATGCGGTTACTTTCAACGCAGCATCCAGAGCTGATGAAATCCATACGTGAGCATGGAGCGACACCTTATAGATCTGTCGCGGCTTCGGCAAATTAAAATTCTATACAACCTTACCGATGAGCAGCTCGGAAAGCCTCGCGAGTACCTCTCTTCACATACGAAACGGCTTGAAAATTGTAAGTCGCATCTTGGTACCTTTACCCTAAACCTAAAGATAATTCATTGCAGACCCACAATACGATGATACGCTGACCCGCCGCTATATGCGGAACTACACGGGACTAGCGGAGTGGACGGGGTCGAAGCGCAAGAGAGTCCGGAGGTCGGGAATCAGCGGTCCCACGGTCCGCAACTATACCTAATCCTAATCCAAGCCTACTGCGGCCCAGACTGACGCTGGTGGAGCACGCAGCTCCTACTGTACGCAAAGTGCCGAAACACGTGCACTCTAATCCTAACGCGGCCGGTGTAAAAGAGAGAGAAAGAGAGAGAGAAGAGGGGAGAAGTGGTAGCTTGATTGCTTGGCTCTACTCCTACCTACACTACACCTTTTATACTGTCCTATGGCGACAGACCTCTTGCTTTTCCTATCGACAATCCTACAAGCCTCTCTGCGCGCCCACGGCCGCATACTCGCCGAGTGTGCCTCACACCACTGAATAGGTTTCCATCCTTCTGACATCGCCTAATGGAGGTGGCATCGCCTAGGATTGATCTACTCATACTTCAGCCGAGCGGAGTTAGGTCGACGTGGCAATTTGACCCGAAACAGGAGGTCTGCTTGTGTCCACATTGGACGTCCGAGCCGCCCGAGGCCGCTTTGGTTAGTAGGATCTTGCTTGCTTGATTGGTCTTATCTAGGACCGAACCGATGACTTCGGAGTTCCGCCCGACTCTCTGGGCGCTGACTTCACTCCATCACGCTATCATCCGGTCTGCACCACTCCGCGGCCGCAGTGGCCTGTACTCGCGACGCGTATCAACGAACTTGTTGCTCCGAAGCAAGTGGGCGCCTTAATGACACCATTCGCAAAGTCCTCATGAATGGCTGGACTGTGTGTCTGTGGCCAAAGGTCGCCAGGATATGTCTTAGCGGCGCGTGT
>JAGKRU010000171.1:0-46899 GCA_022884055.1 Russula griseocarnosa | reverse complement strand
TCGTTCACCATATGTTTTCAGCGTGGTGGGCTTGTGGTGGGCAATAGAAAAGCTTTGCTGACACTGGTGTTGCCATCCGTCTGTTCACCATTAAACAACTTCATTATGAGTATGTCCTCCATATCGAAACTGAAGACTACGTTGGACGAAGGACCAGAGGCATGTGGTGGGTGGTCTCTATACCAATTCATCGATCTCCAGTATTAACCTCTCCCCCTTGCGCACAGGTTTTCAGAAGGTCGGTCGAGATAAATGGACCTGCAACCTTTGCTCAGACTACACCACTCACCCCACCGCGCCATTTAAATCGACACCTCGAAAGTAAACGCCACAAGCAAAGTATCAGATTTCTCGGCCGGCCTTCATTGCTTACCAACCAAGATGAAAGCGAATATGCATCAATGTCTGTTGCACAGTCATCCAATGAAGTTACCCCAACGTCGATGAACCACCAACCGTTAATAACACTCTCGCCGCCGATAAGATCGCGGAAGGCAGATCATGACCCGGATGATATAGCGCCCAGTTGGTAGCGTCATTTGATTATATGTCGTTGAAATGGCGGTAGATAAAGTATCCCATAGGGATTTTTCACACGAAGACTTGACACACGAAGACTTTACGCACGAGGACTTGACACACGAAGACTTACGCACGAGGACTTGACACACGAAGACTTTACGCACGAGGACTCAATGCAGGACGATTCAACGCGCGTACTGGGTCACTCAGACGAGTGGAACGAGCTCACCACGCTGAAAACATATGGCGAAACGAGCCCACACACTGAAAACACGGATCAAATCTCTTATCTCATTGCACACGTAAGACTGATTGCCGAACCAATTGTAATTGTTGAACGTTGAACACGCGGACGGATTCCAATTCCGGCGCCACGCCTTTCCCCTTTCACAAACACACAAACACAAAGACAGCCTGCATCCCCAGCTGCCGCTGGATTCAACCTTGGAACCATCCCTGTTTGCTCAAACATTTGTGTTATTTCTACAAGATGTCAATATACCCACCTACTGTACAATTTCGAATAGATCGTCACCCACATGTGACTGTGACACACCTGACGAAATTTTTGCTTCGTCAGTTGGTGAGTGACCTGTGACATTGTGCAAATTTTGTCAGGTGTGACAAGCATGCTGGGCGGAGTGACATTTTTTGCCGTTTCAGGACGATACAGCTGCCCCGTGGATTCGTCAGTTTACTTTGTGACCCGTGACAGGACTCACATTTCGTCTACGTCAGGTACCCTTGTGACGCGTGACTGACGAATTATTCGAAATTGTACAGTATCCTGTTGATCCAGAACATTTCGTAGCGATTATACTACTATGCTACCCATCTCCATATGCATTACCTTCATCCTCCATCTATCCTGTTGATCGATCCTGGAACATTTTGTAGCGATTATACTGCTACGCTAGCCATCCATATGCATTACCTTCATCCTCCATCTATCCTGTTGATCGATCCTGGAACATTTTGTAGCGATTATACTGCTACGCTAGCCATCCCATATGCATTACCTTCATCCTCCGTCTATCCTGTTGATTGATCCCGGAATGTTTCGTAGCGATTATACTGCTATGCTAGCCATCCCATATGCATTACCTTCATCCTCCGTCTATCCTGTTGATTGATCCCGGAACGTTTCATAGCGATTATACTGCTACACTAGCCATCCCATATGCATTACCTTCATCCTCCGTCTATCCTGTTGATTGATCCCAGAACGTTTCGTAGTGATTATACTGCTACACTAGCCATCTCCACATGCATTACCTTCATCCTCTGTCTATCCTATTGATCCCAGTATGTTTCATTGTGATTATACTACCACACTGACAACTCACACCACCTTCATATACATTACCTTCATCCTCCGCTGTCTACCCCACATTACCTTCATCCTCCGTCTATCCTGTCGATCTTGGAACATTTCATAGCAGTTATACTGCTACCTCATATGCATTACCTTCATCCTCTGTCTATCCTGTTGATCCCGGTACATTTCATAGCGATTATACTACCACACTGACAACTCACACCACCTTCATATAATGATATACATGCCTTCATCCTGCGCCATCTATCCTGTCGATCCTGGAATGTTTCGTACAGATTATACTGCTACACTAGCAGGGCTGACAGGTGACTTATGCCAACATCTCACCCTCCCTCTTCGCAAATGCCAGCCCAAGTTTGACACTTTAGACTCACTCTGAACTGTTGTAAGTTCACTTGTTTCATACTTGCTTCTACTGCCCTTCCCTCACCACAAATGCCAGTGGAGGGGCTTGGACTCAATCTGTACGATGCCAATATCACACCCTCCTTGTCTCTGCCCACCCTCCCTCGTCACAACCTACCCTCCCTCACCACAAATGCCAGCAGAGGGGCTCAGACTCGATCTGTACGACACCAATATCACACACTCCCTCATCTCTGCCTACCCACCCTCATTGCAAATGCCAGTGACACAACTTGCCCACCAGGCAACACAAAACACCTCAAACATGTTGCGCAGGAGGATCCACTTTTTTGAAGCCCTGGACAATCATATTCAAGAGCTCTCGCAGTTATGCGCAAGATTCATCGATAGTTGTCAAGCATTCCACGAACAACCAAAAAATCTTCTCATTGGGGAGATCCAGAATGCGAGGGCTCAAACTCATTCAATGTGTGATGTTAGCACCACATCCCCCCAGCCGCCGACACCAAGTCTTCCACTCAGCGGGTTGTATCTTGGCTTTGGGTCTTATTGAGTAGCGGGTGTCATGAACATAGATAAATTGTATTATTTGAATTATATCTGAAACAATTTTACCAACATATGAAAAAATAACCAGTTAGAACTAGTTGCAATGCGTTACAATGCGTTGCAACCGGTCGACACCCTAACCAGTTGCAACCAGTGGGTAACTGCAACTGGACCAATCCTAACCAGTCATAGGTGGTTCGGTCCAGTTATTGGGTTTTCGTAGAAAATCGCAACCGGTCATGGTTGCGGTTGTGGCATTTCCGGTCTGAAAACCGAACCGGACTGGACCTTGAAACACTAGTTGCATGCACTAGGTGATTGAACTGTTGGAGAGACATCTCTGCATTGATATCCTCACCCATAGCCACAAACAAAATCCTAAGGACTGTGAATGCTTGGAATGTATCATCCTGCTTTTTGTCTGCCTTCTTCTTGTTATCATGCTCTGAATCCACAGCAGCATCCTTCACATTCAAATGCTCACCACATTGCTGTAACATCATCTGCACATGGAGAACATTGCCCATTCCCACAAATGCACACATCTCAACAAGAACTTGGATAAGTTTTGATGCTTGGTGAGGGATTACTTTAGCGTTTTGATGGTTGCGTTGTATGAATCACTAGCTTATACCTGTTGAAAGATGTTTGAACACTTTTGGCTAGCATTGGGTCAATCACTCACCAACATAGAGAAGTGCAAGGCCCGGCCCCCAAAACCATATTCATTTCTCATCTAATGCATAATCATCCCTCTCCATTAGGGTCTGGAGAATGACAACCACAGCTTCACCCACCTTTCTTCATCACCTCTCATTTTTACTGGGGTCACTAGCATTTCCACCCTCACTGCTAATAGCACTCCCATGCTGCAGAGCCTTGCAATTTGCATTCTTCAGCACTTGCAACAGGGCAGTCCTAAGATTGGCATAGTCAAATTGACTATACTGAATATGAGTGGCTGCAAATTCAAAGACAAGGCATGGGACTGTCAGAACAGATTAGAGGGTGGTAATGAAAGATAGGCTTATGCCAAGGATCTGTCCAAGGGCAGTGAGCATGCTGAGACCCCAAAGAGTGTAATGAATATGAAACCAACAGCAAGCACAGCCAGGGAAGCAATCTCCATACCAATCTCATCATCTGAGATGAGAGGAAGTAGCATGCCAAGAATGTCCTCCTGATGTGAGCCAGCATAGGCAAAGCCCAAGCTGATAATGGCAGATGTCCAAAATGATACAGACCTATTTAATATGTGCCCACCGAGAAGTGCTAATGCACCATCAGCCTCAAAACAAACACCAGTATAATCTACCTTCATCCTCTGTCTATCCTGTTGATTGATCCTGGAATGTTTCATAGTGATTATACTGCTATGCTAGCCATCTTCATATGCATTACCTTCATCCTCCATCTGTCCTGTTGATTGATCCCAGAATGTTTTGTAGCAATTATACTGCTACAATAGCCATCTTCATATGCATTACCTTCATCCTCTGTCTAGCAACCATGGGAGGGGTGGCTGAACAAGCCACATAATGTATCCATAATACTGTATGATTTCGAATAATTCGTCAGTCACGCATCACAAGGGTGCCTGACGTAGACGAAATGTGAGTCCTGTCACGGGTCACAAAGTAAACTGACAAATCCACAGGGCAGCTGTATCATCCTGAAGTGGCAAAAAATGTCACTTCGCCCAGCATGCTTGTCACACCCGATGAAATTTGCACAATGCCACAGGTCACCCACCAACTGACGAAGCAAAAATTTCGTCAGGTGTGTCACAGTCACATGTGGGTGACGATCTATTCGAAATTGTACAGTACACTACATAATTTTCATAGTTGTATTACCACCTTTCAATGCTCTTCGAGTGTACTCCCATGCCGTTGAAACGACTGCAATTCCATGTTACTGTTACTTGCGGTAAAAGCCGAAAAAAATTTAGCCGAGGTTTTTTTAAGAGGCGTGCCAGCGAAGCACCTCTTCTTCTGCGCGCTCATGGGCACATTCTTCCCATCCACTCCTTCGGCTCTCCCTGCCAGGGAGCATTCTACCCCTAGCAGCCATAATGCTCAAGAGTCTCTTGCGACTCAACGGACACCAACCCGTGATACAGCGGGAAATGACTCGAATGTTAGAGTCCCAATGCCGCAATGTGAGTACTATACCGCCCATTGTCAAACCCAGTGACCATGTCATCGTGCTTCTCAGATCTTGGGCCACCTCCTAGTCAGCCCCGGGGTCCTCATTTATCGTCTCCACCCAACTTGTCTTTCAATTCTTCAGACTATCGAGACTTTGACTATAGTCGTCGTGTAGCGCAGCGAGTGGTCAACGCCACCTTCATTGACGCCGTTGCCCAGTCCATGGGGTTTCAGGCAACAGATGAAGACTATCGAAGTAGTCTTCACTCTATTCCAATGGTAAGCATGCTCACCCGTCCTCTAACTTGATTATTCAGTTGCAATCAGATGGCCCCAGATTTGGACAAGGGACCATTGCAGCTCGCTGTCTATCAGATCGGGCTCATGTATGCGATACTCAAAGAAAACCGCGCCCTCTCCGAATCCCGCCAGGCTGATCGAGCACTTATGTCTGATATCCACATTCGCCTTGAGGAGTCGTTTGCGCTTACATTAGAACAAAAGGTATGTCGTTTTAATTTCTATTTCATTATTTACATGCTGAGTGTCTTATTATATGAGATGAATATCCGTCTTGTCGCTGGGGAGTTACTCCTCGATCCCAATCGGGTGTGCTATAGCCAATTAAGTGTTGACGTTGAGGTAAGCATGTCCGTCTATCAAACATATAGACAAGCTCACTAATTAGCATTTAGACCAAGATCCGGGAAAAGCAGAAGGATCTTCGCTTTTTCAACGTCTTTGGGAACTTGGCTCGTCAACGAGTTCTTCGGTCCAGTATACGGCGTAGTTGCTCAAGCTTGCGGAATGGGTATCGGGAGCTGGTAAGTTCTGTTTATATGTTTCAGATAATTACTGACACCGTTCAAAGCTGCGGGATAGCGTCCATGGGGACAGTACCTCAACACTAGATGATTTTGGAATCCATATCGCCCATCGCTTCACTTCTCAAGTGTCCCTCAATGATTCTTTTATCGTGCATGTTGCTTTGTTGGTGCGTGCATCACCCAGCAATATTACTAATTGTTAACACATGTATAGCGTCGCTTTACCATGGAACACCCGGAAGTCTTGGACCGAGTGGCCGAAGAGGACAATTACGATGATGAACCAGCAGCTGATGGTCTAAGCAGGAGTGGAAGCAGCCGCCTGGAGTCTCCAGCTCCAGCGTCTCCAGCTCCAGCCGAAACTGACTGCAGTTCTCGACCGTCCAGTGTCATGTCAAGCGTGTCCCAGCGTGGCAGGAAGCGTAAACGACCCAATGGATTGGTGGTTACTCCCCAACTTAAGGGGACAGACTTCTGGTCGATGGTAGACCAGTGGTTTAGTGCTCGGATGCAGGTAGAGCAGTTTGGAGCGTCGTGGAATACACCTGGATGGACAAGGTACGTACATCTTTTATTTGTTCTTAAATCTATCGCTGAGACGAAGGGTCAGATATATTGAAGCAACACTCAAACAAGACCGTGCAAAGTTCAAGTCTGTCCCCATCGTGAACCCCTTCCTCGCCGATTTCACGAGTGAGGCAACAGGTGGTGGCAACGATGATGGCGATGTACAAGCGACCACTGGCAGTGCAATTGGATCGATGGTGGGGATTCTCGGGGCGCTCTAATCCGTTTTTTTTATATATAAAAAAATATATTTGTTTACAATCCATTACATTGCGAGAACATTTTAAAATAAGTCAGGTCGCGCTATACTGAGAGGGAACCCGGAGATTCACGTGGACGGGCATAGTGCCCGTTCACTAATGTGTCGCACGCCGCTACTGGTTTTTATTGCAGCGCTATTTTCTGCATGCCCAAATGTGGCCCTAAGGATTCAGTCCCTTAACGATTGAATGAGACCCCCCTCTGCCCTCCGGACAGATGCATGTTTAAGCATAATACTAGAGTTGCCTGCGCAGGGGACTGATGCATGATAATCAGTGGCAACGATCCGCCACGGCCTTCTGGACAGATGCGCATTCAACCGTAGGACAATAATCCCTTGTGGCGATCAAGCATCCACCACTGCCCTTCGGACGGATGCGCGTTCAACCGTAGGCTTGGCGATCAAGCAAGATCCACCACTGCCCTTCGGACGGATGCGCGTTCAACCGTAGGACAACGGTCCCTTGGCAATCAAGCAAGATCCACCGCTGCCCTTTGGACGGATGCGCGTTCATCCGTAGGATACATTAGCTGAGGTCACCCTCAGGACAGATGCCGGTTCAGCCGCAGGGTACTTTAGCCATTATTCAGGGACACTTGGCAACGCTGCCGAGAATATATTCAATCATCCCGCTCCGTCTCATGCTTATGGCTCCTGAGTAAATGCTAGCACGACACTCAGGGCGGGAAAACACCCATAAAGGGAATTACTCGGCTTTCAATTAAATTTATTATCACGGAATATACTCAGTATGATAGACGAAAAGGGTCTCGTTTCACGTTTCACTGCAGCCTCAGCTGAGTCATCGATCAGGTGTCCTCAGGATGCCTCAAAGGGTTGGGGGTGTATTTTTTTCGCCGCCGCTATCGCACATCATGATTCCAGTCATGATTCATCCATTACAATCACGCATCATATTGCGTGGGAATCTCTTCGCCTCTCTAAGGTTGCAACCTTACTGGGATCCCGCGGTTCCATCATATCAAGCTTCTCCGCGGCAATCAAGTCTCCCTTGACTTGATCAAGAAGTGTGGTCCACGGAACCCTCGGTGTTGGTTCGCGAATCGTCCGCAGCATCCGTGCCAACTATATAGTACGTGTTAGTGCGCAGGTGGCTGCAAATAATAGCCGAGAGGTTCCCATTCACCTTGGTGTTTGGACCATCCGGTTGACCAAACTTGCCAAGACGATGCAATGTGGTCTCATGCACGGCATTCTCCAACGCCAAGACTGAATGAAGCTCTTTCAGGAATTGGAACAGGTCCGCAATGACAGACGATGTGGCGTTCCATAGTGTCTGCGCTCTTAATTAGTGCGGGCTGTCGGAGATTTACTGTATTTCACGTGGCGCATACCGTGTTCTGGCCCCTTGAGACGTCCGCTTCGTACGCGGTGATAAGATCTGAGAAGGGGGTCCAAAGGTCATTCCATATCACGAACGGCATAACTTTCGGGATTAAGGTATTGCCGTCCGGTACTTCCGGTGCTTGTGACAGCATCCTTTCGAGCAACAGCCATAGCTTTACGGAGGCATAGCAGTGGTTTATGTTTGCCGCTGCATTCACGATGCCAAGAGTGACGGAGGAGGATGCGGCCAATGATTCCCGATACGCAGTGACAAATGCGGGAAAATTCTTCATTAGAAGGGCGCCGGGACTGGGAAATTTGTGGAGCAATGTCGCCAGTAATAATATATTCCACACGTTTACGCTTAGTTGCCGTGTGAATTTCTGTATGTGGTCCATGTCGGTCCGGTCCGAATGCAAAGTAATTCGAAGGCCCTACCTCTGAGGACTGATCCGAAACCATTTGTCGAATTAGTTCTGCGTCGATCTTCCAGCTGTACAGGATTAGATTTGCAATAGACAGTGAGAAGTTGACCTCGGCCTCCCCATTAACACCTTGCGGACTGCGAGTTTGTAAGTAGGCAATGCCGTCTACTCCTAACTTCGATATTGTGCTGTCCAGGTCTTTTTCATATTCTGCAGTGTCAATGCTAGTTTGTGATATGGCCTGATGGACCTCAGATCACAGCGATTTCTTGGAAATTAATAGAAATACCTCCGCCATTGCAGCTAGTGTTGACGGAGTGACCCTGCTTTTCCGTCGGAGTCCCTCACCATAGATTTCGAGAATCACCGATATGATCCGATTTTGTTCAAGCCTGAGGCTTGCTGTCGTGGTTTGTTTTTTGATACGAAGGTGAAGGTGCTTCGCCAGGTCTAGGATGCGAACAAGACTCGACTGACTTACAACAAATCTGGTTAAGACCACCCGGAGTATGTTGTCAACGTAGACCAAGAAGTCCTCCAGAGCCTAGTAAGTGAACGGAGAAATACGATATGAGGTAAACCATACTCGAGCTTCCGTCGGATTACTTTTGACGATAACACTAATGATAACGAACAGTGGACTTGGATCAAAATTCACCGATGGCCATTCAGCCGTGCGGCGAACAGCATTTGCGAGGCAAGATCCTACGTCTTGCCAGGCGTCAGGGAAAGAGTGGAATAAACGGCGATGAGACTTACGGCGGACGAGACCGAGATCGTAAGTTTTATTGTGGACCTTGTCGATGAAGAGACTAAGATTATGCATGACCAGTTGGAAATTTTCTGCATCAGTCTCGACTATGCGAGAGGCAGTATCTCGTAGAAGGATATCCCTCAATCCCTGAGACTTGGAAGAGCCGCGTGAACTGTTTTCGGTACATGACCGGAGGGCATCAAAGAAAGAGTCGGAGTGGATTCTCTGCGGCGCTTATCATCAATTGACGCGACTGCTGAAGCGTAAAGGCACTGACTTTGAGCAACGCGATGGTTATCCCGCTTTCGGCGAACCTGATTAAAGGTTAATATCAGCTTGTCACACAAAGGGACTTTACGAATTGTACATCAATAAACTATTTTCAATGAAGGATGCCGCTTGAGACGCAAGATGATCATCTTTGTTGGGCTTCAAGTCCATGAAAACTTGGGCGCAAACTTCAATGGACTCGCTGAAATTGTATATCAGCATCAAGTCTGCGAGCAAGACAGTTCGCCTACATAACGAAGCCACCTGACGTGTTCGGCCATAACTTGATATATGTCTGAGCTACCGTCAAGCAGAGCTGGCGTAGTTCGTAGCTGATACCAGTAAGTACGAGATTCAGTACCCGGCGCACAGCCTTCCGAAAATTTCCTTGTAAATGTCCGAGAGGCCGACTTCCCATGTCATGCTTATACATGACGACAAGAAGACATTCAATGAGCCTCTTTATTGTCAAGAAGGGCAAGTTAAGGAGGTCCGAGTCCTCTGATCCTGTGATCAATGCGAACAAGACATCTACAAAAATGGATCCAACAAGCAACGATGCCGGGGCGTCATTGGGAGACGGTGATTCACTCATCGCAGAAGCGACAACTGAGAATGGGTGTGAAGCATCGAGCACAGATAATAGTTCGTCCATGCACGCCGACACGTCCCGATCCGTATGTCTTGTGTGCTCGAATGCAACGCAAAACACCTGGCTTGCAGGTGTGGACGGGGTTGAGACGTTGGAGAAACCCAAAACATGTACGAGGTGTTTCTTCAGCCTCAGTAAGGTGAGTAGGTTAATGTCGATACCAGAACTGATCATCTTCAAGCTCAAAAGCAAAACAGCAATCTAAAGGGTTGATAGAGGCAGGACCAGATCGCTACGAAGAACTCACATGTAGAGAGGCGATGTCAGGATCGTGAGTATTTGGGGTGTTCTTGGGTTCCGACTACAAAAATGAACGCTCTCGCCTAAAAAATGGGACCAGAAACCCACTATGCGAATATATTCGGACTCGTCTTTGATGCCTTCTCGGTCGGAAATGTAATCCTCTTCCGAAAGGATCGCGATAATGACACCCCAAGATAGTACTGTGGGAGATACTGTAGGGGAGAATCACGTGACTGACACGGTTCGTACTCGTACCTGTCCAGCCAGGAAACAGAGAATGAATGCGTATGAGGAAGTTGACGAGCCTCACACGTTCGGACATTGATGCCTTAAGCAACGCTTCGTTCCAACAATTGGATATGGCCTCGATGTGAGCGGGGAGCAGTGTTTGCGACCAAGTATCCACGGCAATCTTCAATTCTTCCTGAACGAAATGTCAAACTTGGTAAGCAGTCGTGATTTAGAAGTACAAATACCTGAGGGTCCTTCCACAGTATACTGAAATAGTTGTAAAAAACAATAGTTGCGCTGGGTTGCCACTGCCTGTCTTCGACGATGAGCAACGGATTGATTACGTCAAGAACGATAAGAAAGAGCAGCCTCAATGTTTTGAGTCTGAAAAAAGAAAAAAGATGAAAAGCCGTGTCGTTGACATTAGAATAAAGCCCACTTACCGTATTTCCCAGTGGGTTGCGAGAGATAACGAAGTTTGTAAGAAAGCCTCTAGAGGTTGTGAGTCAACAACAAGAATGCGCATAAGCAGATTGGGGCAAATTGAGGATAGACGGCTTGAATGCATTCCATAGAAGGACCATACACTGTCCCGTGGATGAGTAGATAGCACACGTTGCAAGCTATCAGGGCCTTACCAAGTGGTCAGTACCCCGGCATTGCGGAGAATAAAATTATCCACTTCATACGTCTCCAATAATGAACATTCCTTGACGAAAAGGTAGAAGAATCTGGCAATAGTAACACTGATATCCTCCTGTCGTGCATCGACGTAGTTTCCAAGACCAAAAATGAAGCTAGTTTCCACGTGAATTGGGTCTGAAACCGACGCTGCTCTTGCAACAGTTCGTCTGTCTGACGCTTTAGTAATGACTAAGTGAGGCCAGAAAGAATAGAACAAACCTAGATGGTAGCTGGAGTATTTCGCTTTCCGCAATCATACCATGACCAATAAGGTCCCCACGCTCGCAGCCTGCTAAAAGTAGACACGTAGCCAGAGATAATCTAATGAAATCAGTTCTGAGAAGGGTTAACTTTAGATATTTTCCTCTGCGATGCTCTTCCTCACATAGTTGGAAGGACCTTGCCCTCGTTCAAATATCTAGACACATCCGCGGACAGGCGTAGGTGCACTGAACTGATCATGCCGAAAAGTTCCTGTCGACCAAGAGACCTCATCCAAACGCATAGAAATGTGGCGTGAATCAGGGGATACGTCTCAACTACAGAGAACTTGAATCGATCCGTTAAAGATTTGAATCGCTGGAAGAGAGATTCTGGTATGTCGACCGCAGAGAGGGCAAAGATGTCCAACCATTGCAAACATTGACGTAGACCCTCCTCATCTCTGGACGCTATTCTGAGCAGTATGCCCCACGGATTGATGGCTGTGACATCAAAACCGCCGGCCAATGACGCGGAGTGATCGAGGACACTGTTCAGCGTCTGTTTCAAATTACTATCCCGACTGAGGAATCGTGGCAAAGACGGAATGGGCTATATGTATCTTGAGTAAATGACGATGCAGAGACTGGTTGAATTACTTTATTCAAGGGCCGGGTCAACGTCGTTGCCAACCATAGAACGAACAAATCCTCGAATGCGGTGAAGACGACAGATGCTTGGCAAAGCCTTGTAATGTGTCGCAACGATAGGTCCTCCTTTGAAAACTTCAATGCGGAGTACAATGAGAAGCCTACAAATCACTTGCCACTTCACCTGCGTTAGCCTCAGACGGCTCGGCAGCGATCTCAAGAACCAGCTCAAAGCACGTTTTCCCATAGAACCCTACATCTTGGTCATGAAGGGCCAGCAACCATGCAGCAGCATAGTTCCTGAGTAACGATCGCCGATGCGCAACATAGTCCCGCCATTGTTTGATGATGAAGCGAATGGCGGTTTCTTCGTGGGATTAGGCCATGGTTGGTGCATATTACTCGTACGAACCCCGGGAAGCTCCCGTCCTAGAGGAACATAGTCCCGGAGTATGACCGCTAGCCTCTCGTCCTCCAAGAGATGTGAGTCTCTATGTTAGCTTGATTCTGTATGTGAAACTACCCACTTCGGCTAGAATCCAACCAAGAACAGATTTCATGACTCTACGAAGGGCATAGCTTGTCGACATCTCCGTGGGCCATGCCCTTCTCACCAAAAGAAGAAACCCCGCTTCATTTACCGAGAGATCAATATCCGATAGACATGCCTCAATAGCCGTCATGAGGGTTTCAACGTTGGCCGAGAGATCCAGGTTTAAGGGCAACGCAAACAAGCAGAGTGATCCCTTATGTTGCAGTAGATCGTTTGTTTCGATTCGACCAATTTCCGGGAGTTCGATCAAGCCAACATGGTACAGCTGGCTGAGCAGCATCTCGGCGGCAATATCGAGCTGTATTTGGAAGTCAGCGGCAAGATTATCACGAATGAGACCGAGGGGAATAGCATCATAATATTGGGGTCGCGATATGATATTGTCTGGTTGTGTGTCCAAAAATGGATCATATAGGTCTCCTGCATGAGGATGAGGCGCTTCGTCTACGAATTTGATACTCGTAGTAAGGAAAACCAGAGTCGACCAGTCGAAGAGCAAAGTCTCCCGTGAGGGAGAACGACACTCCTCATAAAAACCACTCAACATGTCTGATACGATGGGAGTTTGAGAGAGACCAGCACCTCGGAACCGATCATAGAGATACTGCAGTTCCATGCTGAATGACTTAGAAGCCTTGTCTCCACCCTCAATCGAAATGGAGCCTAGCGCGAGTCCATTGTTCAAGATTTGTAACTGGGACCAAAGAATGTCAGAGCAGATCAGAATTTCTTCGTGATGCCGGATAGAATCACGATCCAGCCCGAGCAGGCCCTTGAAATGGTTGTCAAATGAATTGCGCAAGTTATGCGGTGAGATAGTCGTATGAGCAGATGTGAATGGAGTTGTGAGACATTGTGGGAGAGCAGGTCCTGCGGTGCATTTGGCATGAACGAAATGATGACAGTTGTCACATTTAAGACCTTGACTGTGGCAACCCCACAGGGGTGACTTGCAGATAAAACAAATCGAGAGTGTGAATATATTGATAATCCGGAAGGTATGACCTAGGATGTGTTGTACGGGAGATTTATGGCCACTTGTCGGCGACTGAACAAGGCAAAACCGATAAACTGCCACCTTTTGGGTGCCAGAATCCAGTTCTATGGGATACTCCACGAGTAGGTTGCCGTCAGGGTAGTCATAACAATCGAAATGCACGGCACAGATGCACAATGGGCAAAACAGTCCGAGCCCAATGATGTGTTTGAGACAAGATCGGCATTCGCGCAATATACCGCCGTCAAACAGCAATTGTGTGGAGGGCTCTGTAAACCGCCAAAGGACGAACTGGTGAGCATGTGGATCGTGTGAAAGCGGGCATCAGGATCGGCAAGGGATTCGAATGGCTTGGTTATGGAACAATGACCAAGTGCACGAGGCCAGTAAGAATACAAAACGCTGAGGGCAGCGGACCGAGCCTTCGGAGTATGGTATGCAATAGTCTCAAGGACGTTTAGGGAAGCATCAGGCCTCAAATCAACAATCATGTCAAACATATGGCGCAGCCGATATACGGTGAAGGTCGACGCCTTATTGAAAATGATTGCATCTGAGATAACGGCTAGCAGAGGCGATATGAGCGAGAGGAGCCGGTAAGATGACAATGATTGTCCAGATGCGCTCTGAGAGGGGACAGATGGATCAGAGTGTGGCGAGTGAGAAGTCCAACTTTGGCGATCATCCCCGAGGCCAGTGGGAGTATCCTCGTAAGGCACGACTTGAATCGAAACAGTAGGAGGGCTTCCATCTGGCTGGACCACGGGAAAGTGCTCTATGTGGAATGAGAAAGAATCAAAAAGATAAAAAAAACCTTGCAGATACCTTGGCTACTCGAGCTTCCTACACCACCTTTCGCGAGTTCACGCAATCTCTGTTCCTCGTGAAGCATACCTCGAAGTATCCCTTCGAAAAACAGGAGCAATCGAGGGCACATCTCTGCCTTGAATGTAACAAAGGCTGGGAGAAGGGCAAACCCAACTTGAGAGATGACAGCATGAGACATAGCGTGCATGTGCACGAGTAGCAGCGCAATATCCAGAGAGATCGCTTGCAGAGAGTTTGGTGGTCTCGAGGGACGGGGTGGTGTTAATGGAAACCGACAATCCTCGGAAACTATGGACTGAAGAACGGAAATGCATTGGGAAAGCAATTTTGTTGATTCAAATTTGGAGGTCGACAAGCGCCTTGCGTCAAAGCTAGCACTTCGTCTTCGGAGACGGAAAGGTGAAGGCGGAACTGTAATGTCCGGCTCTTCGTCACCGCCGAAGAGTGAGTCGGACGTGCTGCAGGGGTGTAAATATTAGACGTGAGAACGTCTTCTAATAATCACCTACCTACCTTTCACCAAATATCTGCCATCCTTGGGACAGTGAGATCATCAAAACATCTCTCAGACGGTTCATCAAGTCGAAAGCCAAGTCTGGGAAAAGGCACGCTCCGGAATGTCTTCACTGTCAGGATCTAATGATTGGGCATCGTTAGTCGTCCTCGAAACACTGGCGCGAGGGGAAGTCGGTTTAGATGCCGTTGCTGGGTGGGACTGCGGAGGGTACGATGGGGGACATTTCGGTCTGTGACGAAGTTGCTCGAGAACGTGCGCCAATAGCTTTTGCGACTCATCCCGCGCCTTGGTCATTCCAGGAGGAGGCACGAGTAAGGGTGACCGTGGCGGTAATAGAGATGTGGTGTTGCTAATGTTATTCTGAGAAGGGCGACGAGAGGGTAATGCCGCATTGGAAAGAGCGCGAGCCCTTTCCCGGAAAGAAGGGGAAGTCTCATCACCTGGTGAGGAACTAATGGGCGGTGTGACGAAGGAACCAGATATCTCAAGACGAAGGATAGGAGGCTCGGTATTCTTCCTGGGAAATGACATGATTTTCGGAGTAATGTGAGAGTCGTTAGCCCTTTGCGCTCGGTGGTATGATAGACCTTTGCCTGGCAGGCAGATAGCGCGTCAGGTCATGTGATTGTTCCCCCACTGCAGTGCACGTTGATGACTGACTGCGGCGACGCGGCGTTGCACTTACTATGCCCGCGGAAAGGCATCTTCTGGACAGCTCAAGCAACAGAGTCTCACCGGCTTTTTAAAGCCAAATCCTTCAAAAGCTAACAACCCTCGAAACCCCAAATCCAGAACGAAACCAGGACCTGCACGCCCTCCGCGTAGAATCCCTCCCCAGCTCTCCGAACCTTCCGATCAAAGCGGCACAGATAGTGACGTTGAGGCCATCCACTTCGAACCAAAGGAGGTGATTATCTCCGATGATGACGATATCCAACCATCCTCTCCGGTGAGGAGGCGCAGAACGGTGATTGAGGTTGATTCGCACCCCAATCATGGAACTCCAACATCTAGCGATTCGGATGATAACGTTGGTACAAGTGGAAAAACGATGTCCTCAGTTAAGATCAGACGTAATGTTTCCCGTAGTCCGAGCATGGGACATGAATCACCTCCCAAGCGCCGGCGACTGGCTAGAGTCCGACCCTCGAGTCCGGAGGAATCTGATGACAATCTTCTCGACGAGGTCAACGAAGCAGGCAATAATTCCGTCGATACATGCGAAGTTACAACTAACTCCGTTCGTAGATATTATCCAGTCTCGGTTTCGTAACCGTCATAAACGGACGACCTTTCAATCGAGACTCGACGATCTGAAAAGTGAGCGGGATTCTAGTGTAAAAACAACGCAATGGCACTGGCTTATGCCTCCTTCAGAAAAAAAGCTTGGATTAAAGCTCTCTGAGTCGAGCGATGAACAAGCAAATGAAGATGAGGTCATCCCTGATCAGGATTCTCAGCAAGAGGACGGCGATGGTAGTAACACTGAAAACGATACGGACGATTTTGTTGTCCAGGATGACGGTTCAGTAATACCTGACCTCCCCATGGCCTTCAGCCGTCACAGTCATCAGGACACGAGGCATGATTTCAAGGTTGTTTGCCAGCTTTTCGTACACCTTGCTATGATGCCGATGGACGAGCGTCGAGCATATATGGAGGAAATGCTAAAGGGTACAACCCCTTACTTCCCTTATACTATTGACGGCTAAGTTACACGTAGACGAACACTACTTCTCGGTCCCATTTCAGGTTATCCGTCGAAAAATCTCGGGCACCCGAGATTCAATAGCGTCATCCGTGTGGAGACGAGACTTCAAGGGGAAGCTGGAACAATACCCGGATCTCACCCTGATGAAACTTGACTTTGCAGTTCCCCACTGCGATGCATGCCATCTTGGTGGTAGGCAATCCACTGTGACTGGGTGGCTGAAGGGCATTCCTTATGATAACCTTTCATTCGAGGTGGGTTGTTGTCGATTATCGCTGGCCTTTTTCTTTAGGCTCATCATAATCGTAGCCTATGATCAACGAATCTGATTCGGAGGACCTTGAGCTTGAGGATGAAAATGCTAACGTTACCAGTTTCAGCCTCGGTCGCTTCTGTGCGGCTCGAGCTCAAATCTTCCACAGACTGTCACACTGGAATGTGGGCCAACATCTTGTGAATCTTGTTTCTAATACTGACAACTGTCTAGTATCACTTATACCGGACATTATCTGAAGAAATTGACCTCGCTCAGCAGCCTCGCAGAAAGCGAGCGTACGACACGTTGGGTTACGCTAGGAATTTACCTCCACCCAAGAACACTTCTAATCCAGATGAAGTTATGGAATGGTTGGATCGGCGTGGCACCGTATCAGCAGAGTGGCAGAAACTCCGTGAGCTGTTGGAGCGTGCCAGTAACTTAGATGCGTCAGCTGGGAAGAGAGAGGAGGACATTAACCTGGACATGTAGTTCTAAACCATTTCTCATCGTAGGCTCGTCGGATATCAAACCGGTAATGTTAAACCTGTTCGTTCGGTTCCGAGATTGTCTTCCTGAGATGAGGAAACGTGAAATTGGCCAACTACACTACGTAGAAACGTAATATAATTGGCCAACTACGCTATGAACTAGCCAGGTAGACATATGACTATGCTACCTCGTCGGCTCGTAAAACAGTAATGTAACGACTGAATGTAATAAGGGATTGCTTAGTGAAATGTCTGCTGCTGCTGCTGTCGTACGTAAGACAGCTCGTGTCAAGCTCACGTGACTGATTGGTTGCCAGTGGTCCGAACTGACCAGGCTCAGGCTCAACACCAACACACTATCATCATGGCCTATTACACTTCTCAAGCAGGGCAGCATCCAGCAGCATCGGGGCATATCCATATAGCACCTACTCGTACACCCACCCGCAAACGCCAGGTGCATACCCCTACACAACCGGTGCATATCCGGGAACTGCTATCACGGGTTACGGCGCCGCATGGCCCTATACTTATAGCTACTACCAACATCAACCCAGTTCACTGCCGAAGCCTGCTACTTCCCAATCGACTACTACTCTACCCACGAATGCACAACGGACGACTACTTTCACTGCCTATAACCCCACGTACTCCCGCGACAGTGCCGGAACTGCTGTGGCAAGTGGCACCTCTGCCCGCGCGTACAAAAAACAGTCCAATCTCAAAGGATTGTTTACCAAAGAGCGTGCGTCCCAATCCCGCCTCGTCATGTGCAGCTCACGGTTCAACCTTCATTCTTTAGTTCGTAACCTGATGTTTGGCTTTGGAGACGATAGAAACCCCTCGAATGATACCGTCAATGTCATGGAAGAAATACTTGTGGAGTACATCGCGGACGTAGTAGGTTTCATCGGTACTTTTACTTTATTTCATAGCAATAACCCTATCTGCAGTGTCAAACAGCCCTTGCGCCCACAAAAAAGTCCCGTCTATCAATAGAGGACTTCCGGAGGGCACTATCGCGACCGGCTGATACTAAAAAGCTCGCTCGTATGGAGGAGTTATTGTTCATGCAGGAAGACATTAAGCGGGCGAGGGCTCAGTTCAATGATTCTGAGATGAACCAGTCTAGGGGTCTGCCACCGTAATGCCATAGGGGAGTGCGCGTTGTGATTCTTCCTCTCACAATCAGATGGCATAGTTAAGTCTAGTGGTACAACGTACTGTGAGGGTGTAGACTACTGATCATCCTGGGCTACTTCGTTTGTTTCTTCTCCATCATCTTGTCCTTTGGCCTCAGCCGAGGGGTGTCTTTGGCCCCGCAAGCCTAAGAGATATGTTAATGAATCGTTTAATCGATGAGGTTCCCCTCACCTCCACCCCCGGTTAGCGGTTTAGCGTATTGTTTTAACCAATCCTCAGATTCCCAGACTGAAAGGGAATGCTTCATTAGCAAAAGCACCGCATGCGAGCGAACATGACTTACTGGCCCGGTTGCCAGTCGCTGGGGTCACGCCCTTTGTGGGTCTCGCAATGCTAACCTTCAAAATTCGACCGCGAAGTTCGTTCAGGTCCATGTTGTCGATGGCATCTTGCGCGTCACCCGTCGATGAAAACGTGACGAAGGCATAACCACGATGCTTCAGATCCGCAGCTATACAAATGAGCAAGAGTAGCAATATATTTTCGTGGCAGTAGACATACGGTTCTCATGCGGTCTGCCTGTTGCGTTTGTGGGGAGTTGAACGTCGATGATATCGCCTGGGAAGAAAATAAGTTCGAGCAGGTGAGACGGCCTCACCAACAAGACCCACCAAATGTTGAAAATGTTTCTAAAATTATTTGTTCGTCTACATCCTCGCCGATACCTCCGACGAAGATAGTTTTCTTAGTCTTGTTGCCTCCCTCTTCCATGTTAGTGGCAGGTCAGTAACGCGAACGGCCCGGGGCGATGAAACGTGCTGATTCGATGCTCAAACCAAACCAATCCTCATGGCCTCCCTCATCCTCATCGAAGTCGATGGTCTCTCAGTCGGCCGTATGTCAAGGACATCGACATGACAAAATAACTGATGATTTCAAACACCCAAGCCCAAATATTAGTAAAAGCCTGTCATATCAATTCTCCTCATCACACCTCAGCAGTGCCCTTGTCATTCGAGCGGATCATGGACGGAAAAGCCTGCATATCATGGCACTGGAATCGACTGAAGGAGACTAATGTACGTATTGTTTGCACTAACCTGTACCGACAGTTGACCAGTGCAATGTAACTTACTCGTAAGAGGTTTAATTGTGAGCTCTAGCCTTATACTCGGTTGTGTCAACCTCGTGAGCATCACACTGCCTCACAATATTTTTTTGCAAAATTTAATGATGTCATGTAGATAGTCGGATTGGTGGCTTTCGTCTCTGGCACAGGCCTGCAGTTCGTCCGTTGTTCAGGCGCTCTTTCCCACCTTTACGTCCAGATGGATCTCCGCCATCGCGTGGGCAAGCAATAATCTATGGCTGGAAGTATTACGTCCATTTAAAGAGTCTACATCCGGGCCTTTAGGCGATGTATCGCAGATGCCCTAAAAATGCCGGCGGGGAATGCGTAACTGAAGTATTATCCGCCCTCGCAGACGCTTTTCTTGGATGAGCTAGGCTCATCGGGATCTGTCAAGACATTGTTCGATTTTGCCGTAGGACAGCTTGTCGGTCACTTTATTGCCGTTTTACCCGGGGAAGTTATCTTTAGTTAGAAGTTAGATCTATAAGTGTTGTCTGTTTCTATCCTGACTGATGCTCAGTGCCATCTACTTACCACCATTCTTAACACTCTTTGCTGGCTCCTAAGACACCATAACATCACGTAAACAGAACTACTCACTAGAACAACACGCTCAAGGATTGATCGAATATTGATCCAGAACCGACCACTACCTCAGTAATTCATCGTTAGATATCTATTATACAACGACGCAATACAGTGGTGAGGCAAAACAGAAGAGGAAAGGAGATCGTATTATGCTTCTGTCGCCTCTGAACTTTTCTCCAACCTCCGTCGCTTTCGCTCCTGATATCGCTCCAGAGCCATCTGAATGTCCGCGTCGTTGTTTCGTCTCGCGACGAGACGGGCAGTGGCCTCGCTTTCCTGCCGTTCCTTCTCCTTCACCACTCTTTCTCGCTCTTCCGCAAGCTGAGCAGAGATCTCCCGCATTCGTCGTTCATTAACTTCTTTTCGACTGGCAGCTGATCCAGCAGCGTGATAGGTCTCCACAGGAGGAGCGTCTGATTTTTTGGTCGTGTGAAGACCGATTCGCCTCGTGTTTGGTGCAGATAAGTTTAGACCGGCGGAGAGAAGTTCGCGCTTGTCAACGATTTGATTGTCTTCGTTCAGTTCTACATCTTTTCCCTCCTCGCGAGCGAGATGGGCGAGCTCTGCATCCGATTTCGGAGTGAACTCAGGTGGTCGGACAATGGTGAGATTAGGGATCGCCCCTTGTGGCCCTTTGACAGTTCTTGAACTCGACTGGGTCGCCGCAACGGTTTCTTCATGCTTTTGCTCCGATTCCTCCAATAGTTTGCGGTAGAAGTGGGCCATACCCCCAGATGATCCACGCTTCTTCTCCAGTTCTGGTACATGTCAATTAGGACGTGTGTCCATATATCAGTAGCCAGTACACACCGTCTCGTGCCCTCTCTTCTTCTTCCGCCTTGCGCACTTCCGCCATCTGATCCTTGTATGCTTGGGTCACGAAGGCTTCCTTGTCACGAAACTCATCTCCTTCAGCTTCTCTCTCTCTTTGGATCATTTTTTCTTCCGCTCTCAAATGATCCAATCTGCGAGTGGCAGCCGTCGACAATAGGCCACTAATGTATTTAGGCTGTAAAAGTCAACCTCGGTTCATGAAGACCGCAACACGTTGAGGTAACTTACTTTTCTTTCCTTGGATTCTCGCTCCTTTGACTCCTTCTGCCTAGCTTTAGCATCCTGCATGCTATCATATACTTCATCATACTGATAGACGGTGGCATCAATCTGTTGTTCCTTCTCCATGCGCTTCTGAGCAGATTTTGACAACTGGATGTTCCGTGCTACCAAGTCGCCATTTCCCGTGCCGCTGTTACGTGCAGATTGGAATGCATTATCATCGGTAGTGTCATCTTCGAGCGATCCAAAGGCGACCGGACGCTTGAGTGAAGGAGCGTCACCAACTGGCTTGGTGGCGGCCTTGGTGAGAGAGAAGGATAGTTTCATTACATTACGTAAATCTGCACTCGTACAACTTGAACACCACCAGCACTTCTTCACGTTGGTGGGGGTCATCTCAAATTTGATCATGGCACAAGGCGGGTTCGATAGAAGACGTGTACATGGTCCTAATGAGAGCTTTCATCCTATCTTTGATGATGACTATGAAGAGCACGGCCTCCTGTACAAGGGCTGGAAACTAGGGCAGACACGCAGGAACAGACGGGCTGAGGACATTCGACCCATATGTACGAGGTACACAGCTATTCTCTATGTCTCTTACTAAACAAAGGTGACGCAGACAGTTCTGAAGACAGGCTTCATAAAACAAGCTAACGGCTCCGCATATATTGAAACAGAGCGCACTAAAATCGCATGTGCGGTGTGGGTCACTTGTAACCGTCATGATCGACTATTAGCACTAAATAGGACTTTTATTTAGGTACGGTCCTCGTCAGTCAAAGAGCTCCGCATACCACGAAGTTGGGAGGTTGAGTGTGGAAGTCAAATTCGCACCATATTCATCCCTTGTACGGAGAGTACCCATCCGAGTAAGATGCTTAAGACTATCGAAGCCATTCGTCTCATTACATCGTTTTGTAGGATGCAGAGGACAGGTCTGTAGCCAATCTGGTCCAACAAGCGCTAGTCCCTAGTGTGCGGCTGGACTTGTTGCCAAAATCCGTGGTAGACATATTTATAACCGTCATTGAATGCGACGGTATCGAGAGCTGTGTCGCAGCTGCCACAGTCGCTGCGTCTACTTCACTGGCGAAGGCTGGAATAGAGATGCTTGGCTTGGTCGTATCATGCGCTGGAGTAAGCTCAAGCCTACGTATATGCTAATATTGTCTCAAGATAATTATTAGGCTGTTGTTGGACACGACGTTTGGTTGGATCCTACTGATGAGGAGACGCAACTGGCATCCGGAATGGTATTGTGCGCGTGTATGCCCGCTTTGGGCTCGACGACAAGCGTTTGGCAGACCGGTCGCATATTTCCGACCAAGGCATTTCAGGTGGGCAGCCGATGATTTCCTCTGCTCGTTCGTTGACCCCAAGATGTAAACGGCAGAGTCTTCAGCTATGCCAAGAGCGATGCATCGAAATTCATCAAACCGTGGCACAAGCACTTCATGAAGATGAGACTGAAAGTAGCAGTTAGGCGTCTCTGTAATGTTTTTGTTGCTTGTATGACGCATACTTTTGTGCGGTGTTGCGGTGTCATCGAGTCATCTTTGACAGCTACTATGGTCAAGGTATTCTTTCGATTGAAATTCTGTTGTGTGACAAATGGGAAAATTGCCCTTCATTGCGGTTCACGCGCCCAGTTGAAAGTCCGTTGATGTGTGTCGATGTTAACCGATTGATCAACAGACATCAACGCGCGTCGGAATTGTGCCGGTGTCATTGGTGGCAAAGCACTGTCCGTGGATGTCAATTGACTCTCGACGTCTCTCGTAGATCCATACGGTGTATATGATAATGCACATACTGTCAATTGATGTATTCTGATTCATTCACGCGTTCACATGTTCACAGTTGATTAAATTGGATCAATGAGATTCGGTAGTACTCAGTCGTACAGCAGGCACCGAGCACGTGACCGTTCAAACGCTTCGGGACTGTCACTTTCCAAAAATAGTAATCGAACAACGGGTATCGCCAGGTCCGGAGGAAAAGGGCAACAAAATCCCGCTCTTTATGAAGCACTCACGACTACCTCAGGATTTCGTAGAACAAGAGCGATCATCATTGCGTTCGAGATCCTCTCATGATTCAGATGATTCGTTGGCGGCCCTTGAACTGCTCGACGGTGCATCACCGACAGCTCACCACAGAGCACGCGCCCACTCCGGATCCAGCTTTGGATTTGAAAGGGACCTGTTGCCCTTGAGCGCGAGTTTGAGCGAGTCGGAAGAGGTCCGGAGTGCTAGTGGGGAGAAAACTATTGGGCTTATCAATGGTGCGCTGGAACTTGCATCGCGTTTAGACCTTGATTAACAGTTGGGACCGCATATTCCTTAGGCGTGGCTTTGGTTGCGGGCGCACAGGCGAGTTCTGCACACTTTTTTTCGGTTCAGAACGGGGCTGTTAACTCTCTGTTAGATCGGATCAGGTATATTGTATGCCAATGCCACACGCAGAGCGCATCAATACTAAAACACCGCCCTAGTTCATCACCGGGGGTGGTCGTTGCAAATACTGGGAGCGTCGGTGCTAGTCTTATCGTGTGGTTTTTGTCTGGTTTGTTGGGTTGGACGGGTGCAAGTAGCTTTGCGGAGCTGGGATCCGCAATACCATTAAATGGCGGGGCTCAGGCATACTTGGCTTACTCGTACGGTCCGCTTGTGTCCTACTTGTTTGCCTGGACAGCTATATGTGCTTTAAAACCTGGTACTGTTCTATGCCCTCCTGCCCGAAAGTAATACTTAATCCAATATGTCCCAAGGGGCCAACGCTGTCATCAGCCTCATATTTGCTGAATACCTCAACAGACTGTTTTGGCATGCGACTCGTAGTGATGTTTCACCGGATGAGATTCCACAATGGGCCATTCGAGTCACAGCTATTGTGGCTGTTTCATTGATTACCTTTGTGTGTGTAATTGCCCGAAGTCTGGGAACTAGGATTGCAGTCGTCTTCACAGGCGTAAAGGTGCAGGCACAATAAGCATTTTGGGTTTGCCGACGCTAACAATACTACTTCCCTTCTAGATTCTCTCTTTAGTATGCACTTCTCCGATCACTTTACTGAATAGCTTTAACTATTGTCAGATATCCATAACTTTACTTGGCATAATTCAACTGGCAAGGGGTCGAGCAACTACTTCGTTTACAACATCCATTTTTAATGGGACATCTACAAGCCCGTCTTCATATGCCCTTGCCCTTTATTCGGGTCTTTGGGCATTCGACGGCTGGGACCAAGCAAACTACGTTGGAGGGGAAGTGTCTGAACCAGAAAAAAACATTCCGCGGGTCATACACCTCAGCATGTTCACTGTGACGGTTCGAATTCATCGACGTTGTCAGCGTCCATAACGTCTGAACCTACTTTGCAGTCGTTGTTTCTGCTTGCTAATATTTCCTACTTCGTTGTGCTCGATAAGGTAGAACATCCACCTCTTCTACTGATTATGTTCGTTGGATTAACATTGCGTTAGAGTACTGTAGGGCTAAGCAACACAGTCGCTCTTGACTTTGGCCGTGCTCTATTTGGCCCAGTTGGGGGTTCCATCTTTGCCTTCATGGTCGCCTTCTCGTGTTTCGGGGCGTTGAATGGTGCGTCACTGCTTTCACTTCACGTTATGGATACAACGACTGGGGTATTAGGCTCCTTCTTCACTGCAGGACGATTGATCTACGTTGCGGGTAGGGAAGGATACTTACCTGCTTTGTTTGGACGGCTACATCCGACCAGGAAGACCCCCCTAAATGCCATGCTCCTGCAGGCGGGCATCACAACTACCTTCATACTTCTGGGGGGTGGTTTCCGCTCCCTCATTAATTTTACTGTCGTGGCTTCCTGGGCGTTCTTCTTTCTCACTGTACGTCTCTCAACTAGTGCCTGTGCCTATGACTAAGCCGCTCGAAGGTCCTGGGCCTTGTTATTTTGAGGATTAAAGAGCCGACTTTGGACAGGTAGGAACCATTCACCTGGTACAAGATCATTGATCATGCCGGATATCTAGACCATATAGGACGTGGATTTCGACGCCCCTGATGTTCTGTGCAGTGCGTGTTTGTCTTCTGATCTTGCCTGGCAGCTGACTAGCCTAGGTTGCGTTATTTCTCCTGCTCATGCCAATCATTGCGGCGCCACTAGAGGCGCTAGCTGTTCTTGGTGCGTTGAAATAGCACAGCCTGTCCCTATTGTGCTGAAAGATCCCAAGGATTTGTCTTGTCGGGCATCCCTATGTACTACCTTACTCAACATGGAGCATCCCTTCCTCTAAGTAGACTTCGTGGGTATCAGAAACGTTTGCTATCTTGATAAGCCTTACTTGACGCGTACCCTTGACAGCGATTTTGTCGCCTCTGTTGTCACGACTTTATGGACAATCAACGAGGACACCTGGGTTTGGGTGGCAGCCAGTCGCTACTGATGCGGCTGATGCTGATGCTGATGGGATCGAAATGACGGAAAGTAGATAGTTAAGATAGGTCTGGGTCGGAAAGACGGATTTTGACATTTGCGTGATGTGAAAGGTCTGATAAGTGTCTAAAAGCTGTGCTACTTTCCCGGGCACGTGTCCTCCAGGCAGCAATGAGCGCTGATCACTGATCGTACTGATCAGCTGAGAATCGCCAACCGCCAACCGAACGCGGTTCAGACTAATTTGTCCCGGGCACTTGGCTCGATTGACGCTCACGGGACAAACAAGTTGTAACCCCTGTTGACCTTGGCTTTCACATCCGCGGAATTGGTCCGCTTGCACTGGCTGTACGTCTCTACTTTCCTTGTATTACCCGCCGAGATCGCACGGCACGGTCTACTGCGGCGGCGTCTGCTGGTTCAGTACAGCCTCACTTTTTCATATGAGCTTTGCATAAATACTTTCCTCCCTTGTTGTCCAAACTGGCCAACTTGGAAAGTGCCGTTTTTTCTCTCCTCGCGCCTCCAAGGTTGCGAACCCGCCGCCCGCCAATATGTCCAAGTCGACACACACATCACCCTCTCAGCTGCCCAATCCTGATCCAACACACCTGCCTTCGATGATGGCGTCGAGTGGATCACAGCATATTTAAAGATCCACGCCCTTAGCCACACAACCTGGCGATATGCCCACTTCTTATGGCTTGCAATAGGCCTGGTCTCGCTCGCTTTTGCGGCGTCCCATCTTCTGGGCCTACGGTCAGGAGTTCTCGGCGCCTACTGGAGCAAGTGGTCCCTGCGCCGTCGCACATGGCGGAAGAAACATTCGTTAGCTCAAGCCAAGAAAAGCGGTCAACCTCACAAGCAACCATTTCTTCTGCCCTCGAATGCACAACTCCTCACTCTCTCCTCCCTGATCATCGGATCTCTGGCGGCTATCTTCATAGGGCCCGATTACATCGCCCCCTCACATAGGTTGTTCCACCGTGCTGCGGTGCCTGATGTTGCCGCATACATCCCCCAACATACCATTCAGAAAGCCTGGTGGGCTTCTGGGAATAGGGCAGGCCTCATAGCCTTTGCACTCTTTCCACTTTGCATCCTCTTTGCCCTCAAGCGTCCTCCTTTCGCAATTTTTGCCATACCCTTTTTCACGAATATTCATTCCGACAAACTCATATGGCTTCATCGTTGGATTGGCCGATTCATTTGGGCGTTGGTAGCCTTACATGCGACATTGTGGAGCGTGCAGTTGTTCAGGGACACACGCATTAACACAGACGATGTTGCGTACGTTTACGCGTGGCATTACCAGAGATTCATCTTCGCGTGGACGGTGAGCATATATTTCCGAATCGTCTATAAGCTTGAGTAATACTTACGAACATCTATGTTAGGCGTTTATTCTGTTCACTCTTCTCATTTTGCTATCATTAGGACCTATTCGAGACAAGTACTATGACACATTCTATATTCTTCACATTATCCTTGTCCCCGCTACTATCATCATGTCAGCACTACATCACCCGCCTTTGTGGTGGTGGTGTTGGCTAGCCCTACTGCTATGGGCGGGAGAGAGAATATGGCGGGCAACAAGCTGGCTATATCTTAATGGTTTCCTGGGTCGTCGCTTTTCCATCCCTTCAATGGCCTTGACCAATCAGAAGCTCCCGACCCACAGCCAAGGCTGGGAATTGCACTCCGTGTTTCCGGATGTGGAACCTAACAACTTCGCCGGCAATAATTCGCCATACCTGTCCCGAACTTCGTACGCTGCATCTTCAAAGCCTTCACTTTATCACCACGCCCGCCTCTCGTCCACTCATTCGCTCCTACCCCCCATTTCGTCTACGTTTTCATTTTCTATTCCTGTCGGTTATGCGCATGCAGAGATCCTTGCGGGTCGCACCATACGATTACGCGTTGTAACGCCTGGCCGTCTTACCTGGGCTCCAGGCCAACATTTTCTCATTTGCATCCCATTCCTGTCCAAATTCGCATCCCATCCATTCACTGTCGCGTCCGTTTGTGACAAACAAAGACTCGGGGGCGACGGCCGAACGATCATGTTCCTCATTCGCGCCAAAAACGGTTGGACCAAGGACCTTTGGACGACAGTTGTCGGACACCTCGCGCATGGACAACGACATCCACCAGGGGAAGTCCCGGAGGGGACAATCTTACCAATGACTGGCATACTATTGAGGGCCTGGGTTGATGGGCCGTTTGGATCTCCAGTGCGAACTAATTGGAGCGTGTACTCTACTGCCGTAATTGTTGCTGGTGGATCAGGAGCGTCGTTTGCGATCTCTGTCCTGGAATATCTTTGCCTATGCATGGCAGGTCGCGACGGCAGGTCTCTAGGTGGTACTATGGGGAGAAGGGACAGTTTCTCTATGCGACGAATTCGGTTTATATGGATCTTACGGGACTTCGGTAAGTTATTGTCTGTTTCTGTGCTCTGCTGTTTAATAATTATGTGCGCACATAGCTCATATGCAATGGTGCGCGAGCATTCTACACCGGTGTCAATTGCTTGTTCCGCCAGAGTCGCTGCAACTTGACCTATTTGTGACAAACTTTAATCCTCCCCCTTCCCACGCCGTCCGATCTAGCGACGCTGGCAGCGTAATGCCGTGTAGTATCTCCGATACATCATTCTCATCGGCTACTCCTGCATCGATCGAAGTAAAGGGCGTTGCACTTGACCGAGACGATCTTCTTGAAGCACAAATGCCTGACGATGATTATGTCGATCTAGGTTACTATATGGGGGACTACACCATGGATGGAGAACTAGGCCACGAAGAACATCGACTCGATCTCACCAACTTCGATGGAGACAATGACGACAGAGTGCGAGGCGAGAGTACTCTCAATCGTACGCTCAAGAAAGAAGGTACATTGCGACGGGCGATTACGCGCAAGAAGACAGAATCACGCAGACCAAAGCGATATTCGGGAGCAAGGGCTAATCCAAGGTTAGGGAGGGTGCCCAGCTTACCAACGTTCCCTGAGGAGGCTGGTCAACCACAACAACCACAACCGTCTCCGCCTGCTCAGCCCCTGGAGAGCCCTGCTGCCCCAAGCTGCGATGCCGTTGGGACGGCACCATGCGGCTGCCACTAAATCTTCGCACCTCTTTATACAATCTATTGACCCTCCGGTGTCACACACGCCGGCTTCAAGTTGTATCGAATTGGATAAGTCAGGATCCGAAGATGGGTACAAGGAAGGTTCTCAGCACATGAAGCGAATGTCGACGATATCCATCGCTTCTCAGGAGTCCAGCAGGCAGGCCCTGATGCGCGAAGTGGTCGAGGAACCTCAACTTGAACTCGGTGAACAGGAGATGCGAGACATTAGCGTTATGGCCGAGTTTGCAAGGCCTGGACGGCCAAAATTTGATATGATTTTGCGGGATGAAGTCGCCAGGGCTAGTGGCCGTATTGTCGTTGCATGTGAGTGATATATTCTAACGTCATTTCCCGGTTTATAGAGAGATCTTGTTTAGGTTGTGGGCCAACGACGCTGAACGCGGTGGTCCGTAAGGCGGTTGCGGCTCAGATTGACCCGGTACGACTGAGACAGGGCGACGATAGCGGATCGATTGACCTTGTAGTAGAGGAGTTTGGATATTGACCAGGGGGCAGATAAGTTATGATAGTTGGACATCCTCTATAAACCTCACTCAACAACAAATACGAATGAAGGGTTTGATTACTTGAGATGGACTTATTTTATACTTGTATTACATAACCTTTGTCTTTATGGGACTTGTGCGTCATCTCCTTCGCCTGAGCAGGATACTATCTCAAAAGTGTCTCGGCCACATGCCCAATCCTTCCACTCTTCCCGAAGGCTTCACCCTCCACACCGAGAATACATCTCGAATACTGCTGCCGTCCAACAATGAGGCCTTCCTCAACCCTGTCCAGGAGTTCAACAGGGATCTTAGCGTCGCCGCCATTCGGATCTGGAGCGAGGAGCTAAACAAGAAAAAGGAAGAACGATGGAGACAGGCACGGGAGAGGAGACAAAAGAAAGCAGGGAAACTGCCGGCGCCAGATAGGAAACGTCCCAAGCTTGAGGACGATGTTGTGCAAGAAGGGTGAGTGATTGGCACCTGCCTTACCCGCAACTGCGCTCACGGACGTTAGTGCATCAGTACCATCAAATGAAGATGCAAATCCGGAAGACACAGTTGGGCGTGCAAAAGAGGCTGAGGTAAAGCTCGTGATCGGCGCACTCAATATACAATATCGTGTTATCGTGTTATCTGAACTGGATTCGTACAGTATCGACCTTACAAGTCCGTCATATTGGAAGCCTTGTCCGCCACTGGGCTCCGCTCTATCCGCTACGCCAAAGAAATACCTCTTGTCAGGTTGGCTCGCCATTCTCATCATATGATCGTTGATCTTATATCCGTTCCCAAAGATACGTGATAGCAAATGATCTGTCACCTTCAGCTACAACGGCCATGGCCCGAAATGTAGAATTGAATGATCTCGGCGGTGGCGCCGCCGGCGATGGGAACGGTCCAGACACGGCGGAGATTGGGCGCCAAGGAAAAGTCAGAATAAATCAAGGCGATGCTCGGTGAGCCGTGCCTTGGGGATGTTTCCGACAGGTTCTGATTGATGGATTGTACCCAGAATGTTGATGTATTCCCATTCCCCTGAACGTAACAGAGTAGACGTCGTTGATCTGGACCCCTATGGAACTGCTGCCCCTTTCATCGATGCTGCTGTTCAGTGCATTACAGACGGAGGTATGCTGTGCTGTTTCCACTAGCATTAAATTCCGCCTGGAGCTCATTTGGGACAACACAGGCCTCCTGTGTGTGACATGTACGGACCTTTCCGTCCTAGCTACCAACAATTATCCAGAGAAATGGTGGGTCCATCCCTATGCTTCCTGCGGTGAGGTGTTCATCAAGCTTCATAGCTACTCCAACTATGGTGGCGTTTCAGTCAAGGCTGAATACTCTCATGAAGCGGTGAGTCGATGCATTAGACGTTATGTTCGAGTCATGATGAGAATACTAGGCTCTCCGGCTGGTCCTTCACACCATCTCTACCTCGGCCGCACGCTATGGGCGGTATATCCAACCACTTTTGTCTCTTTCAATAGATTTCTACGTGCGGTTGTTCGTGAGAATACAGACGGCCCCCATAGAGGTCAAGAAAGCTGCCAGGTTCGTAGAACAGGTTCTACAACGGTTGTTCCTCCCTCATCTATGTCTGCAGCCAAACATCTGTCTATTACGTATGCTCCGGTTGTCAATCCTTTCATGAACAGCCGCTAGGCAGAGTGACAGAAAGAATTAATGATCGTGGCAACCCCACCGTGTTGTTCAAGACACACGTTGGCCCTCCGGTGTCCGAAAAGTGCCCCGAGTGTGGATCTCCGTTGCACCTCGCAGGACCGATGTGGAATGGGCCGATACACGACCCGCAATTCGTGGGTCAAATCCTAGAGCACCTGGAAGATAGCGAAGATAAATACGGGACTTCCACGCGCATGAAGGGCATGCTTACAGTTGCGAAAGAGGTAAGGGCGCTTTGACATTTATTTATGAAATTAGTCCTGCGCTCATCGAGGCACAAAGGAACTGCCGGTGCCGTTCTACTTCACGCCTTCAAGGGTAGCGAGCTTCTTCCACTGTGTCTGTCCCTCTTTGAATGAAGTAGCGTCAGTGGATAGCACGGTCTTGTCACGCCGTTGAGCTCATGTTCAGATTTTTAGCTCTGCACTGCTTCACGCTGGACACCAAGTGTCTCGATCGCATGCGGCGCCTGGCTCACTGAAGACCACAGCAACAAGAACAGATCTTCATGACGTCTACCGGTGTTGGGTCAAGACACATCCGGTGAAGATGGAGAAGATCCCCCAAAATTCTCCTGCCCAAGTTCTGTTGCAGAAAGAACCAAGGTATGGATGGCCCAGAAAAAATCGATTTTACAAGTTGATGTCACACTCACTCACACGCCGCCAACGCTGTAGTTTTGAAGCCAAATTCTCTTCGCATCCCCTTACGGTAACCCAGTCCTCTAAGGTAAAGTTAGTACGCTACCAACAAAACCCTACTCCAAACTGGGGGCCAGCCGTGAGAGCAGAAAGCGGGGCCAAAAGAAAACGACACGACAAGGACGAATGACCGTATCGCAGTACATGTGATATCTAGTAATGAATAAATTCCTGTGCTAGTCCATGGGTAATTAGTACATTGATGTGACAGGAGTTTAATAATGTGATTGGACCGACGCCGATGTGACGAAAAAAAAAAAGAATAAAGAGTTTGGACACTGCTACGTTGCTCATGAAGATGTATCCTTCATCTTCGGCCCTTTCGTGCTAGCCTTTTTCTTCAACCAAGCATGTAATAAAAGATCTCCCGCAGATGGCCGAATTTCATGGTCGAGTTCGAAGCAGAGGTCCAAGAAATTTTGGGCGTCAGTTGAGATGTCAGAGGGGATTGGGGGTTTCGCCGAAGAAGAACCGATCTACATCACAGGGCGTTGGTTAGCGAAGGAGGTCAAAAATGACCCAAGGGATAATACCTTAAAGATGGCCTGCATCTGGTTGAGCTGGGCCCAGGGATGCTCTCCCGTAAGCATCTCGACGGTCAGGCACCCAACGCTCCATATATCAGCTTTCTTCGTGTACGCGACCTGTTTGACAACCTCAGGTGCCATCCAATAGACAGAGCCCTGGAGCGAAGGACGATGCAGCCGATTTCCTGGCAGGAGATCTTTTAAAGCGTCTTAATCCCAAACCAAACATAGAGGAAATGTGATCACGTGACTCACTGTCTTCCAACTTTTTAGAGATGCCGAAGTCGGAGATTTTGATACCACCTTTGTTGTCTACCAGGACGTTCGCACCCTTGATATCGCGATGAACAATGCCCCGCTCATGAACGTAGTGTAATCCCTCCAGAATTTGACGAACAAAGTTGCGGACAAGAGTTTCTTCGAATGCACCGTAGTTTCGCAGCAGTGCTGTAACAGAACCACCTGGAACATATTCCAAGAAGATGTTAAAGTACTCTTCGTCGGAAGATGAGTCTGTTAGAGGCGTTTATATGTGAGTGAAGAGACTACAAGCGGCTGAAAGACGCACAAAGGTATTGAACGATATTCTCATGCTGTAGATCTTTCAATAGTTCAATCTCCCGCTCCAAGGCATCGATCATCGACTTCTTTCGCTCGTCAGACGCCGTTGTGGGAACTTCTACTTGTTTCACTGCCATGAGCAGTCCGTCTGTGGCGTCCATGCCAAGGTAAACCTTCCCGAAAGACCCCGCCCCAATCAAGGCACCTTTGATCCATTTTATTCCTGGTTGTGGCCGTCAGCACAAACTATTGCTACAAAAGATAATTCCTTACCTCCCGATGCGATGGCACGCCCGGTTTCATCGTCATCTTCATCCGAAGTATCAGACACATCCCCTTCAAGATTGATGTCGTCGTCGTCGTCTTCCCCGACGCTCTCCGTGGGAACATCTACAGGCGCAGCAGGCGTGTGTTCCTCGTCGCCTTCTGCATTGATGGCTGTCCAACCGTTGTCCACGTCATTTTCCCGCCGACTCTCAACTTCTGCGGTGATCTCATCCACGGTGACGAAGCTCGCACTGTCAGAAACGTCCCGCTTGCTTCGCAATTCCGTAATGTAGCTCATTCGCTTCATTGATGAGCCTGATGATAGACGTCGGTTCTGTGCTGCTAGCTTATCCATTGATTCTGTAAATGATTCTAGGGAAAAGTTGACGGGGGGTAAAAGATTTGCATGTGGAACCCGATCCTGGATGCTTGGTGTCTTTTCCTCATCTCCGCTTTCCAGATGAAGTGAGTCGCCATCATCGGTAGACAGGGCTACCCTCGGAGGTCCCTCACTCAAGTCACCGCTCGCATACTCTCCATATTGATTCAGCTTCTCCGGGACCGGCGGCGCGACCGAGTATACCGAACCACGTTGTGAGGATGCCTTGCGCGAGCCGACGGTGCTAACGCTGAAGCGCGAAGACGAAGGTGGATTGAATGAAACCGTACTATCACGACGACCAACGCTACCTCCTGCCCTGAGCATACTATTGCGTGCAGTACGCTCGAGTACTTTCTTCTCCGTGAAAGGGAAGTATTCCGTAAGATGGTTTGTGATAAGCTCGCTAGTTGGTCGCTGGCCGAAGAAGTTGCGTAGTCTGGCGGGCGCCTTGAAGAGGTTGGCGGTGCCCTTCTCATCACCGTCTGCTTGTGTGGGAGAGGATGGTGACTCGAGCGCTTTTTCCGGGTCTTCCACTCCCAGACCACTAAGTACGCTGACTGTGCTCGCGCGTTTCATACGCTTAGGGGTTGGGTTTGGATCATTTGTAGATGAGGGATCATCACTTTCGTGACCAGAAGATCTAGATGGAAATGTGAATCCGGTCGGACTGGTAGCTGCACCATAGCCTATGGCTTTGGGTCGCTTGGCCTTGGTAACACGCCGCAAAGTCAAGCCGCGCTCGCGCGCGGGGTCATTCGGAGGCGCATGACATATTGAGAGCAATTGTGCCTCAGTAAGCGGGCGGCCTGTAGAAGCTGAGCAAGCGATGACAGGTTTGACACACAAGAACGTACCTGGGGATGCCTCATTTCCCCAGTCGAGGAATACAGACCAGCCATCGACTGACAGTCCTCCATCACTTGTGCCGACACGATCGGCCCCTTCTAACTCTGTGTTCTTGGCACCGAGCTTCCCAAACTTCTTTAATACTTTCTCTAGGACCTCAACGCCCCCCACGCAGTCTTCCACATTTATCGTAGCTGAATGTCCTTCGTCTCCAAGCATGAACTTGACCAGTTTACGTCGAAGATCGACAAGTGATGGTGGAGCACCAGAGGACGAAGCATTGGCGAAAGGTCCACGCCCAACTGCGAACGACGTTGGTGGAGGAGGGGAGGTGGATGGAGCGTTGGGTTGAACGGGCGTCTGTTGTGACGAAAATGACTCCGCTATGGGTGAGAGCACATTCATGGCGTGAGTCGGTTGAAGACCCTGAGCATATGGGTGGTTGGAACCAGATGGGCGTTGAGTAGGTTTAGTAGGGGTTGTGCTGCTCTGGCCACCAGAAGACAGATTTCTTCCGTGTGAGGATGCTGGGATGGGGGATCGAGTAGCGGTCCGGTGAGGGATATTGTTGGGAAGAGGGGATTGTGAACGATTTGGGCTTTTGGCAGCGGTAATTCCTGCCTTGGGGTCTGGGGGAAGACCGTATCCTGACCACGTAGTAGCAGATTGTGGAGTGAGGAGAGTTGGAGCAGGTGGAAGAGGTTGTGAAGTAAATTCTGGGGCCTCAAGCTGAGTGGGCGTCTTCCGCCCGTGTAGAGCACGGTTCGCTGGGCGGACAGTTGCAGATACTGATGACGGCGGGGCCGGGGCCGGTGGGAACCCACGAGGGATGGGGGGAAGAGGAAGATGGGGACCTCTGGAACTACCAGACTGAGAGGTTCCGGGAGTGGCGATTGGGGTTGTCGAAGAAGGCGGCGTAGCGGTAGAGACAGGGTGTGGAAGGGGGCGGACGTGATTTGTGCGAAAGGAATCCGGGCCGGTGGGGTTGTCACGGATGATATGAGGAAGATTAGGTTGGGGGTTTGCGGAGGACCCAAGCTGGAGAGGGGGCGGCCGAGTATGTTCTTGCCGGCGGGCAGCCAATCTTGATGTCGGCGAGGCCGTGGAGCCAGTTTTCCGGAGCCCTAATTCACTCTCGTTCGCACCTACGACGGCTCTTGATCGAAGTGCACCGTACGTAGACGTCCACTCGCCGCGACTAGAACACCTCTGTCGGAGTGCCTTGACGGCATTCAGAATCCTGAGCCGGTCGCCGACACTCGCAATGCCTATTTCTTTGAGGGTTACTTGGTCCAATTCGAGAATGACATCTCCTCTGATATCGCTCGTCCGAAATGTCGTCGCATGGTGACCGCACTTGATATTAGTGAGCCAGGCGGAAACGTGGGAGTCGGACCAGGCCCGCAAGAAATCGCCATAATTCATGGCAGGGGGGAGGTCGAGTATGCTGCTGGTATGAGCGCTAGCGGTCGGGGTACCGGGTAAAGAGCCTTGAGAACGGGAATACAAGGGAGAAGATACGGAGCGGGCGGACTGAGTGAAAGAGGTGTAGGAGGCGGAGGGCGAGGTTGGTGGGGATGAAGGTGGAGGTGGAAGGTCGATGGCCATGGTTGTGGCAGCCATGATTGATGATGATTAAAGGGAGGAGACAATCACGGCGGCTGCAATCACAGCGGCTATATGCGCGTGAACAATACCGCCCGTTCTTCACAACGGGCTGTGTGCGACCGGTGACAGCGCCCGCCGGCTAGCGCTGATTTGGTTCCCACGCATTTTGTCTCAATAAGGTCCCTTACGACCTTTTTCCATTCCCCCGTCTTGCCTTTCTTTTTCTCCCGCCATATTCCCCTTCTGCCTCTAGTCCCTCCTTTCCTCCCTTTGGTCAACATACCCTCTTCCTCTTTTATCGTTAATTCTCGTGGTCTGTGCACGCAGTATAGAAATGCGCATTCCCTGGACCGCCTGGTCCTTTCTCTCCCTCGCTGGTCTGACCCTCGCCGCGCCGTATAGTGATCAACTTGTTCAGTATAATATCAACACGAACCGGAATGCGCAATCTCCTACCGAGTACACAACATCGCGTTCAAACACGACCTACACGCCGTCGCCCGAGAACTGGCGTGCCGTTCCTTTTTACACCATCCTCATGGACAAATTTGCCGACGGCGACCCCTCAAATAATGATTATTTCGGTACCATGTTCGAGTATGACTGGCGAGAAACTCAGTTGCGCGCTGGTGGCGATCTCAAGGGTTTGGTGGCCAAGTTAGACTACCTTTACGGTATGGGCATCAGGGGCATCTTCATCTCTGGCACTCCTTTCATCAACATGCTCTGGCAAGCGGACAGTAAGTCTCTATCACTTGAATTTTCTACGTATCAAACTTGTCCTAGGTTATTCTCCCCTCGACTTCTCTGTACTCGATCCACACTATGGCACCTTGACTGATTGGCAGAACGCCATCGATGCAATCCACGCTCATAACATGTATATTATGGTGGACTTCACGGTCGGCACCATGGGCGATTTGGTCGGTTTTGATGGGTGTGTATGCATCAATTTTACCTTGCGGCATTTCGTTTACTTGTTCCAGATTTTTGAATACTTCGACGCCATTCGACCTCAATGAGCATAGCGGTGTCTGGAAGGCCCCAAGATATTACCCATGGGACTTTAATAAGTACAAGGATTTTCAGGCACGTCATTCTTTTCGTATGGTAGAGAGCTGATCATAACGAACGGCTGTACCAGATCGACAATACGCGCAACACATCTTGTGTGCTCCCTCAATTTTGGAACGATGACGGCACTGTTATCACTCTGCAGACCAATGGGTGCCTAGAATCGGATTTTGACCATTACGGGGACACGGAAGCTTTTGGTGTCCATCCGGATTGGCAACGTCAACTATCCAAATTCGCATCTGTGCAAGATCGTCTTCGTGAATGGAAACCTAGTGTAATGAGCAAGCTGCAGGTGTTTGCGTGCATGGCAATTCAGGCCCTCGATATAGATGCAATTCGTATCGATAAATCAACGCAGGTTACTGTTGATGCACTAGCAAAGTGGGCTACCGCGGCTAGACAATGTGCCACTAAATTCGGCAAGAAGAACTTCTACATTACGGGTGAAGTTACGGGTGGTGATACTTTCGGCTCGCTATACTAGTGAGTTTGCCTCACCAATGTGATGGTCACTGTAATGACTGATCGCCCTTCCTCCAGTGGTCGAGGCCGGACTCCTACACAACTCCCTCCTGGATTTCTTGCCGCAGCAAATCTTACCTCAAGCCAGAATCAGTATTTCCTGCGTGATGCTCCCATCAACGGCCTAGATGGCGTGGCCTTCCATTATTCCACTTACCGTTCCTTGTCCCGTTTCCTTGGTATGGATGGAAATCTGCAAGTGGCTTTCGACGTCGACGTCAATTTCGTTACCTCTTGGAACCAAATGTTCGTCGACAATGACTTCGTAAATCCCAATACTGGTAAGGTCGATCCAAAGCACATGTTTGGAACCAGTAACTTCGACGTATTCCGCTGGCCGAGCTTGGAGAATGGGACGCAGAAAGGTCTCATGGCCGCGTTTATAACAAACTTAGTTATGCCTGGTGTTCCCTTGGTAAATTTTCTTTTTTCATTATCTCCTCGTAGCTCATGACTGACTTGCCCGTTTTTCCATCCGTAGTTTTTCTATGGCGAGGAGCAGGATTTCTACGTGTTTGACACCGGCGCATCCAATTATCTCTACGGCCGACAAGCTATGTTCAGCAACAAGGCATGGCAGCGCCACGGGTGCTACCGTCTGGGTTCCGACCAGTATTTCAATGTCCCACTCGACAAATCACTGCTTGGTTGTTTGGATGACTGGAATTCTTTGGACCACTTCGATCCAACTGCCGACAGCCGCCGCATGTTTGCGCACTTCCTTTACTTGCGCTCAGCCTATAGCTCCCTGCAGGATGGTTTCAATCTTGTCCAACGTGGAAATTGGACTTATTTCGTTCAGTTTCCCGGTTCGAACCAGACGCAGACGGAAATGGGCCTGTGGTCAGTTTCGCGTTCTGGAATAGCTGGTGTACAAAACCTCACCGGGTCAGTATCCGTAAACAACACGGATCAAGTCTGGATGCTCTACACAAATGAGAACAGTACGAATACATTTCAATTCGATTGCAAGTCACCTCAGTGGATTTCGTCCCCATATGTGTCTGGCACCACCGTGCGAAACCTCATGTACCCTTTCGAAAACTACACACTTGCGGACTCCCTCTCTTCCTTCAATAATGACAGCAAGCCTCCATACCAGGGCTGCCTGTCCAGTGTCACCATGGATCCGTACGGTTTCAAAGTCTTCGTGCCGGCTAATGAATGGGTTCCGCCGCGTCCTGCACTTACAAAGTTTTTACCTGGCCACGATGCTCGCATTTCATCTGACAAGAATGGAACGACAGTTACAGTTACCTTCGAGTTCAATACCGTCATGAGCTGTACTGGCGTCACACAAGCACTGTCACTTAACATGTCGTCGTCTGGCCATGGGGGTAACCCCACCTTTGATCCTAACTCAGTAACATGTGGACAAGTGCAAAATCCCAGCCCGCCAAGTCTTCAGGGTGATGGTCCATCTGTTTGGTCTTGGTCGGCTACACTTCAAAACGTGCCTGATGGCATTTTGGCATTAGTCCTTACGAACGCTTCGGCCAGCGATGGTAGGACAACTGGGGTATGGTCGAGCGTCTCTAAACCAATAAGTTAGTTTTACTTACGCCATCATAGGTGACAGATAAATTGTTGATCCGCAAAGGGGCTTCTGGCAACGTCATGGTTTTCCCGGAATCTGATTATGATAACAGCGCGTTTGGGTTCTCAAATGGACAGTACACGTTCTCTCACAAAGCCTATGGTGCGGACAGCTTCCGCTACTCGTGGAACTTTGGTCGCAATTGGACTCAGTGGAAGTCCTGGGAGGACACGACGTACATCGATGCCAGCGTTTTTGACAACTCGGGCAACTTTTGGCTGGGCCAACACATTCTTGTTCAGTGTAAGTTTACCATTGCTTCCATTTATACCGTCGTTAAACGATATCCAAGATTGGAGCAACTTTGCGCAATCCACCAGTAGTGTCATTCATGCCGATCGCGGCTACAGTCAGCAACGTCGCGTACCACAACTGCTCGCTCGTGGGCCGTTTAATTCCTGGGGTTACGACAAGGGTATCTCGGCAGAAATGACACAGACCGGTGATAGTCAGTGGGAACTCGAGATCATGTCAACCTGGCCTACCATCGTGCAACTGAATGTGTTCGGATATGACGACTTCTACTATGGAGATGTAGATGGTGATGGCGTCCTGGATCGTCTACCACCGAACACTGCCGCACCCGTCTATTGTAATCTCTCTGCACCACCGAGACCTCACATTTCCTGGACGCTTGTTGTCAATGACGCTGATCTGACGTGGAGCCTCCAGCCTCGAGGACAGTCTGCTATAGGCGCCATTATGTACGCGCTACTCCTCTCTATTCCCGTTATCACTGGTAGTCTTGCCGTGGTTGTATTCATGTGGTCCTTCTATGGCATCAAACACAACAAATGGGGCATGGCGCCGAGCAAGGAACACGCAAGTTACTTCCCGATCATAGGCTCCTTCGGCAATAAGTCCAAATCCGATTTGAAGGACCCTTCAGTCATGTCGGAAAAACTTTTCGGTAACCATAAGCCCACGGAGATTATTGGCTGGCCCGAAGATAGGAATAAGCGACGCAAGGTCCTTATCTCTACGTTGGAGTACGAAATTATCGACTGGAAACTTAAAGTCAAGATCGGTGGCCTTGGTGTCATGTCAAGTCTGATGGGCAAAGCGATGTCGGACGTCGACCTTATCTGGGTCATCCCCAAGGTCAAAGATCTCGAGTATCCGCCTGGTGATCCAGCAGAACCCATCGAGGTCATCATTTTTGGCGAGCCGTACCTAATCGAGGTAGAAACCCACATCTTGGACAACATCACCTACATTATCCTCGATAGCCCTGTATTCCGCGCACAGACCAAAGCTGATCCGTACCCAGCTCGCATGGATGACCTTTCCTCGGCTATTTTCTACTCCACTTGGAACCAGGCAATTGCCGCGACCGTTCGTCGCTATCCTGACATCGACATCTATCACATTAACGACTACCATGGCGCAATTGCTCCGATCTATTTGCTCCCGAAAGTGCTCCCTGTTTGTCTTTCTCTCCACAACGCCGAGTTTCAAGGTCTTTGGCCGTTACGCACAAAGGAAGAGATGAAAGAAGTCTGTTCTGCATTTAACATCAGCAAGGAACACTGTACGAAGTATGTCCAATTCGGGAACACATTCAACTTGCTCCACGCCGCAGCATCCTTCATCAGTGTACATCAAAAATCAGTTGGCGTTGCTGGTGTGTCAGACAAATATGGCAAGCGCTCCTGGGCTCGGTATCCCGCTCTCTGGACTCTGAAACATGTTGATTCTTTGCCCAACCCCGACCCAAGCGACATTGATGCCTTGGATGAAAACGCGCCTAAGGTAGCTGATATCAAAATTGATCAGAAGGCAGAAGCAGAGCGCCCCGAGCACAAGAGACAAGCACAAGAATGGGCCGGGATTAAACAAGACCCTCACGCTGACCTATTCGTATTCGTTGGACGGTGGTCCAAACAGAAGGGTGTGGATCTCATTGCCGACGTCATGCCATCCCTGTGCGTGTCCTGTTGATCCGTATATAAACTATTTCTAAAGTTTTTTTTTCATAGATTGGAGAAACGTTCGTCCATTCAGTTGATTACCGTAGGGCCTGTCATCGACCTCTATGGACGATTCGCTGCCGAGAAACTCAACCGTCTTATGGAACTCTACCCTGACCGTGTCTATTCGAAGCCGGAGTTCACTGCACTTCCCCATACTTATTCAGTGGTGCAGACTTCGCTTTGATCCCCTCCCGTGATGAGCCTTTCGGCTTAGTTAGTTGCTGTCGAGTTTGGTCGCAAAGGTGCACTCGGTGTTGGCAGCCGTCTTGGTGGTCTTGGCTTAATGCCCGGATGGGTAAGCACCAACATTCTTCCCATTTGATTATGCCACTGACATATTACAGTGGTTCCCTGTCGAGTCAATGTCTACCGGCCACATGATGTCGCAACTCTCAAAAACCATTAAACTGGCTTTGAAATCAACGGAGGAAGAACGTGCGATTCTGCGTGCACCGCTCTGCCGTTCAACGTTTCCCGGTTGTTGAATGCGGCAACGCATGGAAGACTTCCATAAGCGCAGTATCAACGCGAGCAGACATTTGGCCGCCCAGAATGTATGGCGTCCATCTGATGGTGCAACGGGTGGCGCCATAGCTATCGCTGAGCATGATGATTGGAACCCAGTCCATCAAGCTGATCCGTCTCAGCCCGACTGGGACGCGCAAAGCGTACACACTAGTCCTCGCATGAAAATTCCTGGTTCCCCCGGTTCCCCTGGCCAGTGGAGTCAGGAGACGCTCACTCCAGGTGGTGACCCCTTCCTACAGGCACCCCGCGCATTATAGCTGGCCAACGATTCTCGATCAACAGCAACCTATCTGATGCAGAAGGCGATTCCTTCTCACAGAATGGCGCTAATACAGGACAACCCGAGTTCGGAAACTTCCTGGATAAGCTAACCGAACGATTGCCAAGGACCAGAAACATGCGCCAGATCCATTTTTGGACGCACCAATCGGCCATTTGGTGAACATAGCGCATTTTTCTCTGTCGAGTCGATCGCATCGATTGTAGATGAGAAGTCGAACTCCCCTCTAAACAAAGCCATTGCCTCGGTGAGGAACGCCTACCCTCGCACTACAGGTTAACTTACAATACTATAGTTCACTGTGCCGATGGTGGTGTCGCTCAAGAATTCGTAGCGAAGCTGCAAAATTTGTCTGCTGATAACTCAAAAAGGAATTGTCCATTGAGAAGTTCCTCGTAAAAAGTGAGGAAGCCTTCTTCGACAAGGTTCGGAAGGACAAGCTCTCTAGTGCTGCCACCAGTCTGCGATCGTCCAACGAGATTCGTTTGGGGAACACCCGCACCGTCACTCTACGACCGGCAACCTGTACGTTTAATTATTTCATGAACTCCAACATTCCATTGACTTGATGCAGCCCCTAACACTCAGTCTTTCATACTCCGGGACAGTATAATGACTACGAGGGTCCGTTGGCGCATAATCAAGGGGAAGTTGTTATCATGACGGTCTTCAGATCGCGATGTCGAGGGAAATCTTTGGCTGGCCCTTGTACACCTCGTCATTGCCCTTGGCAGGTACTCAGTGCAACTAGCTTCCAGATCACGTTGCTCTCGGGCAGGCTCTCAGAACAACCTACAACTTATGTTCTGGGTGGTGTCTTCCTCGCAGCGAGCTCAGTTTGGTACCCGTTATTCCGCTTGAAACCTTCTATTGGGTTCTCTCTGCCCCATGGCTCTTCTTCGGCTTTGGTTCTTCTCATCGGATTGCCTTCTTTGACTACGTCCCTGCATCCGGCTCATACGATATTGTCCAGCTTGGCGACGTGGTGCTACGCCGTAGCCTCTGCGGCTGCATTCCTCTTTTTCGGTCTGAATTTCGGGAGGGAGCCGTGAGCATACCTTAGTTATCTTTGTTGCAATGTGAGCTGAACAAAATCGCACAGGGCGCCGCAACTGAGTTTGGATGCTGCGGGCTTGTATAGTGCAGGGCTCCCAGCAGATTTGGGTGGCTGCCCTATGGTATTGGGGCTTCCAGCTCCAGGGAGCACAGCAAGGCAAATTCATACCATGGTGGATCGTTCTCATTGTCTGGCCACTCGCTGCGATCTGCTTCCTCTTTCTTACTTAATGCTATTCGGCCTGCCTGTAAGTAATTCTATCCTACATTATAAACGCCCTGGTTTCTCATCTCCATCAAGAATACTATCGCCAGACTCCTCCAAAAGTACCGAGTTTCCTCAAGACGCTGTTCAGAAGGAAACTTGTCCTTTGGTTCTTGGCATCCGAGATTCTGCGCGATTACTGGCTTTCAGGGTGAGTCTTGGCATCGCTGCTTTGGCCTTGATTATATTTTAACTTGCTATTTAGCCGTATGGTCGTAACTGGGATTCCTCTGGGCTGTGCGCATTCCCAAATGGCAGATCGCACTGTTAATCGTTGTTTCTTCCTGGGTGTCTGCTGCGATGTTGGCTATCCTCACTCACTTCAGCAAGGTGCATACATGGCTACTGCCTGTGTTTGCCGTTGGCCTAGGTGCCCTAGATGGTGCCAGGTGAGTAGCGCTACTGTCTCGAACCATTTGGAAAATTACTAAGGCGGAAGCACGAAGATGCTCTGGGGTACATCTCCCTTGCGTTATATATCCCTTGCGGTAAGGCAGGTCCTTACCTGGTATATCCCTCTGGCTGTGGCTGGGAGTATTGGATGCCATACAAGGTGGGGTCTCGGTATGATTCTGCTTCAGGTATTTCCTTTAATTTACCTCCCCTCATTCGTGACGCTAATCAATAAACCGCCCCGCAGACCCTGTCACGACTACATGTCTGCGCGACGTTGGCATTCTCGCAGGTTATTGTGCAATTTGTGTAATGGTCGCTCGTGCCACTGCCCCAATAGGATAGGTCCGGAAAGTGTCTTCCCAGACGCGGAAAGTGGGACTTCGGGAAAGGGCTGCGAGGAAGCCCAATGGCTTCAGCCCCTTCTGGATTGCGCTCACTAGCCAGCTTGTCATTGTCATTGGGTATTTCTGGTTCTACCGCAAGGAGCAGCTTGGTGAGTTGATAGCATTTTTGTGCGATGACCCGTATTGACTTGTGCCACAGCACGCCCGTGATGGCGAGATCTTTTCTGCATCTGCCTCGCACGTATAGAGTTTTTTTTTTTGGATCATGGACGTTTGGTCTTCTGCGTTGCTAAACACTGTATTTGGGCATATTGCTGACAACACTCTTTTCATACTTCGTTGGACTGGATATATATGAATAATCACTTGAACGTTTGCGGTCTAGTCATGCTTCGATGTCTTGCATTATCAATACATCTATCTGTCAATCATTACAATAGCTTGCATCACAAGGGTATATTTACAAGCAGCCTCAATAAACTTCACCGTCTCACATGGAAAGAGCACCTAACAAAATATAAATGAAAGGTTGCGGTGTAAGAACAAGGCTTGAGTCAGTACTTGTGCTTGGTACTGTACCGGAGGGACGCGCGTATGACGCAGAAATGGTAAACGCAGGGGGGAGAGGAAAAGGTGAGGCGGTAGATTCAACGATTCTAGCGCTCAGCCGCGATAACACTAGGCTCCGTCTCTCATTGAAGCACGTGGGTAGCGCGGCACGGTAGTACGAGAGCCGACAGTTCGCATTGTAGTAGGATCGAGCTCACACGAGTCTTTTGCTTTTTCATCCTAGTGGTATAAATTGTTGTGGGTACAATCGGGCCCCCCTCGCGCGTTTGCTTATATGGCATTCCACCCGTCTTAATTCCTCGGGTTTTGCCCACACGGGCGTGAACTTCCAATTAAATTTTAAACTCAAGCAAGCCGGAAGAGAGGCGGGCATTTTAGAAGGACATGCGGGCCTGGAGGTTTTCGAGAATATACTGTAACGAGGAAGAGGGAAAGGCGGAAATGCTAATTTGCTCTACTGTAATCGTGACGTTCTGGACCTCGGTTGTACAGTAGTACTCAAGTTACATGCATGCAAAGGCTTGAGAGACGCTTGTTACATATATAGAAGTATTGTGCTGTAGTGATCGTTTGAAACCGAAAAAAATTAGCGGAAAAAAGGTACCCTTCGGATATCGGGTATGAAACGGGAAGGAGTGACCTTGATAAGGAGTCGAACAGAAGGGAGCGATAGTGGACGGTGATGACAATGCTAAAGCCTCTTTATTTATTATTAGTATACTCAACGGAGGAAAGAAAAGCCTAAGGGAATTGAATAGAGTGTACCAAATCGTATCGTATCTCGCGGCTAGGGCGAGGCGAGGGCGAGGGCGACTCGGAGGTGGTCAGCCTGAAAAACCAAACAAGCGACGAAATTGAAATGGAGATCTGCCGGCGGCCATCATCGCGAAGTGGCACCAGTGGCATGGCGTGTATCGGAATGTGAAACGGTAACAAAACCTCGTGCAAGCAGCCGACCCGGGTCGATGGGACACGCGCTCATCATCATACACAGCATCCCGGGTATATGTACAAGGTGTGAAGCACCTCTCACGGGACCCAAATCAGGACGCTCTAATGTGAAATCCACAGAGTAACGACCGATCATACTCAGCATGGTTCCTAACCCGCGATGCACCTCAGCATAATACTCCTCGAACGGATAACGTCCCCATCGACTGACAAATTACCGCGTTCCTGCAGCGTCTGAGACGGTAAGCGCTAGCTTTGAAGTACTGTGTCTGCGAAAAAGTGATCAGCGATTTTGTGCGGAGACCCAAGAGAATACGTACTTTATCACTCCAGTACATAGAACCTTTCTCTGCGCCGTCTAAACCCTTCAACATCCCGACGCGGGATAACTGAGAGAAAAAAGGGAGGCGGAAGGGGGGGAGGGCGAGTTTCAGCATGCGAATGCGAAAGAGGCAAAGAAGGACAAGAACTTACCATCCCCTGAAGGACAAGATCTACCTTTCCATCATTCGGTATCGAGACGGGAAACTGCATCATGTCGCTAGAAGAATGTGTCATCGGGCTGAACGGCGAGAACTGAGAGAGTATGCGTTACCGGCTCACTAATGGGCCTTTACCAGCGAACATGTACATAATAGGTTCCTCGAAAGTGGTCCACCCATCTTGGTTATCAACATATTGTAGCGGGGGAAGCCGTTGCATCTCCTTCCTCAACCGGTGGGACGTCATAATGGGGGTCTGAGCTGGTGTACTCCCGTAAGGCATTGACCATTGCCACCTTTTCCGACATGTCAGTCTTAATAAGAATTGAGAACCGGCACGGCTCGTGCAGTAGAACTTGAAAATGGTTGTCTCATTCAACGAAAGCATAGATACAAAGAAGGTACTTACCCCCTCGTAGATAACCGTACACAAATCGACTGCTTCCCATCCAACGTAAGTGCTCGGTACCCAGGTCTAAATCCGCCATGAGCCAACACATTGGGTCAAGAAAGAGAAAGAGCGTCTCCAGATTGAAGGACCGAAAGTAGGTCGATTGCCATGGTCGCCCCTTGATAGCGTTCAATGTGGCGGCTGTGACGTCAACGCCATCCTAGAGGATAGATGAGTGACTCTTGTCAGAAAGAACTCTGCACACAAACCTACACCAAGGAGGTTGAGAGATTCAGCATTGCCAGACCCTGCGGGATGGCGCAATGGGTATCCTAAATGCCCTCATGGGTTCCTTATGCTGCGCAAAACCGTTGATGAGCTCGTGTAGTGTACCATCTCCAGAAACAGAGACAACAGCATCGTAATCGTCTAGGGAGATTTCTGATGCGACTTTGAAGCGTGACCGACATATTCGGTGTCTACCAAGCGAAATGAGCAAGAAATCTCTCTCTT
>JAGKRU010000170.1:0-47347 GCA_022884055.1 Russula griseocarnosa | reverse complement strand
CACTGGAGGACCCGCTTGACATCGGGGAACTGAAGCCTGGTCAAAAATTGAAAGGGTCACGACTCTTTTTCACAAAGGACCGGATACGAGGCATCGCATGGTCTGATTCAGAACTTTACGTGGTGAGCCTAACTCTTTGCAAGCAAATAGAATTGACACTTCCCCAGGGCTTTGAGTCTGATTCACAACGATTCGCCATCAACCACTTGAGGGCAGCACACGAGGAGCCGAAGGATATCACATGGTTCAGCTGGGATACCTATTCCACTATCTACTCCGTAAGTAAGGTATTCCTGCGAGTCTATCAGTTCCACTCATTGCGTTTCCCTAGGATCGAATGCAAGTATCTAGGCTGAGATTGGTGGACCCGAACAACGATAGACTGTCGGACGGGCGAAGCTCTGGGATTTTACAGTATGGAGCTGATTTCCGCCGACTGTCGGTATCCTGCTAATCGATTCCGACAGATCACACGTTGTTTGCACCGTTGCAATACAGGCGGCTCAAGCCATCCATGCATTGTCCCCTACAGCCGTGCTCTCTACGGGATCAGCAGGGCGGCCGGCGTCGGATTGAGCTGTTCGCTAATTCCTCTGGGAAAGAATGGGTGCCAGCGACGTTGTGGAAATCATCTGACAAAGCGAAGGTCTCTGATGATACCCAGGCTCAGGCTAGGCACATTACGTGCCTGCTGCCACTGGAGCTCACACACATAATCTTGGGTTATAGTATGTTGTCTCAGACGGCCCTTCTTGATCCTTGCTAATGGATGATTCTGTAGGCGATGGAACGATCGCCCGGTCATCCTTCCCTAACCTAGTTCAGCTGAACTCGGTTCCGGCACCTCGGTATCTCTGATGTCCCGTTGAAGGGCCATGTCATTGACTACACGTTATTCAGAACGACCGTACTGGGGAAAGACTTGTTGTTGGCGGTGCAGACGACGGCTCTGTCGCGATATGGTCACTAGAGTAAGACCAGTAGCGATGTTGGGCGACTACCTGATGATCCTCCTCTTTCAGATCTATGAAGACTTTAGCGCGATGGGTTTTGTTCATCGCCCCACTCCAACGCGTCCTGTATTTAAGTACGATAAAGGTGGTCGCTAGCGGATGCCTTCTTTGCGTTTCTGGTGATGGCACAATTGCTGTCATTGCGTTGACGACTATATTTGTAAGGATTTTCCATGGCTAGATGTCCATATCATTACGTCTGACGTCGCCAGCCTTTACATGGTTCGGGTGCTCCAGCTCGCTCACGAGGATATGCGTCGGGAAGTAATCTTCTCCTTTTATATGCGGATGATCGTGCGCGGTTATGGGATGTCAAGACTCTTGAGTCCGGCGATCCATGGACTCGAAAAGCGAAGGAACTGCTCGCTCAGGGTGGCTGGACAGAATTGTCTGTTCCACTGCTTTCCTTTATGTTGCACTAAACTCACTCCGAAAGTAGGTCTCTTCGCGATTCGCCTTCAATGGGAAATGCGCCAACCACGCTCTCAGTTTCTTCGCCTGATTCGGTATGTTTTGTCTTCCGGCTCACATCGATGTGTCTGAAAAAATTGATGAAAAATATATTTCAAAAGCAATCCACAATACTGGCTGATCTAGGATCATTCTTACACGAGCGTATCCATCTCCAAATCAATGGCGGAGACGATACAGGTACTCGAGAGCGGACTGCCGAGGTTTTGCGCTCTTTTTTGCAGTTCTTCTTACACCAGGCCTCAATCCTGATATCGACGCAATCTGTAAAGATCGATTGGGTCTCTTGGTCACCCAGGCATCCGTTGGTTTCCATAGTTTGGTATTGTCTCCAACAACACAGGATTACACACTGACATGACATAATGTGACACCAGAAATCAAGCGAGTACTCTGATCGTGTCAGAAAACTCACAATGCCCCTGGTCTATTTCCGGGGAAGTGTCCGCTCCAGGGCGCTAGCCCTGATAGCCTGCTTGCGTGCCTTGACGCACTTTGGTGTGGGTCATATGCCTCACATAGGTTGTCTATACTAAATCCGCCATCAGATCTGGCGATCACACCAATACAGTTGTTGCGTTTTACGCAACATCTCTTCCCCATTCAGTGGCAGAGGTTACCGTACCTCGAGCCTTTCCTCCCTTGCCAGGTGTGGTTCGATGTCTCAAGTATGACTTTGTTCACATAAATTTCTTCTCCTTATTTACTTCGCCTATTGCGGGCGTTTTGTTTCGCAGGCGAGCTGCGACTGGCAGCGAGAACTCTATTTGACGCCGGTGTCGCTGGCCTAACGGATGAGGAGACGACTTCCTTGGTGGATAGGTGGAAGCATTCTCGTAAAATTTTGTTATCTTGCTGCGCCGGCGGGTATGATTGCTCATGTCAGGACCGTACAGTACCTTTTTTGCTTCCGGACTCGGAAAAAAGGTCTCCCGTCGCTTCAAAGGCTTTGCTTCTCTGCGGATTTATTGCTGCTCGCCAACACAGCCTTCTTTCCACAAGGTTGGCGTCTTCCTCTTCTCCAGCCGTGAGGGTAATTCTGATAATGTGTTCATCCGAAGCGCCCTGAATGTAATATCCAAGTCGGTGATGATATACCTTCACGAGAATGATATGTCCTGCAAAGCGCTGGCAATTGACCTTTGTTGCCGTGGATTCAGTATATGGCAACACTACGTTGACTCCATGGAGATGTTGCGAAGCCTTTTCAGTCTTGCAACAAGCAATAAAAAAGAAAGTATTTCCGCTCAAAATGTCGGGCCGCAAGCCCGACAAGCAGTCCTCCATGTTGTTACACCGACACTGGGATATTCATGACGACATTATCGCTCGATATTTTGCACCCGCACAGTTTAGAGCATCGCAAGTCCGTGATGCAGCTCGTAGCCTTTCTCATCCGCAAAGTCGGCCTTTTTATTATTATTTTCATACACGAATCAAAATTTTCTGATCCTCTCTCTCAGAAACCTCTCGTCCTACATCCCAATCTTCCAAAACTGATGGAGGCGGTGGTCAAGTCCCTGGACCCCAATTCCACGTCGCACCGAGACGCTGTCCATGACTCTGCGACGGAAATTCTCGGACATGTCGTGAAGACGTGCGTGCCTGGCTTTCTCCCTTGATGATAAATTTCAACCGACAGCTTCTGTTCTTCCTTTCTCCCTATGTAGCTTCCCGACTATAGATTTCCATATGGCGAGCCAGCGCCTGGCCGTGGGAACGGGCGAGGGCGCAATTGTGATGTATGACCTTAAGACAGCCACGCGCCTCTACGTGTTGGAGTGTCACAGGGAGGAGCTTGCGGCGTGCAGCTTCTCGCCTGATGGTCGGCGCTTGGTGACCGTTTCTCTTGAAGAAGGAGCAGTTTCCGTTTGGAAGGTCGGCAGTAGCTTCACAAGTTTTTCCATCCTGGAGCTCCGCCGAGCCAAGGTCACGGGGATCAGAGCCGTTCAAGTCCCTCAACTTCAACGTTGGCGACGCAGGTGAGTTTTTTTTTCCCCTTCACCATTATTAGCCTTGGCGCCTCTCCCTCCGTTTGATTTCCGTTGATCTTCTCCTCTTTTTTATTATTAGCTGTGATGACTCTCGAAGAATCGCTTGAAAACGTACGCTTCGAATGGACAGCGGAACGTAGCGTTCAACTAAGAATACGCGATGTTACTCTGACGTTCAGCACCTGAGGCTCGAGGAATCATGTCACCCTTTTACGGCACTTTATTCTGCATCCACCCACACGTCCAAAAATTGTTTTCGAATGACGCCGCTCAAACTGCTTCCACATGGACAAAGTCGCGCTGAGACTACGGTTTGCGTACTAGGGTTACAGGGTTTACTATTCCAGGAAAGCGTCCTTCTACTCAGAACTTCGTTTAGGGCCCTCTTCTTCGTGCAGGGACTAACTACAATCGGCCCACCCCGTGTCTGAACAGCACCCGACACCGACCTTCGTTAACCCTAGAAGAAGTTCGTTGATGAGAATATATAAACGTATCAGGGGTTCCTCATGGTACAAAAAATCACGGATCCGAACAGGAAGAAAAAAATTTCCTCAGACGAGAGTCTGTCAGCTGATAGTTATGTTGTCATTCGTGGATTCCGATAATTACGGAATAGGGACCACCGCATCCAAGCTTTTCCCTGGCCTGGCCCTGTAAGGACAATCTCGGGTCAAGGTTAAGTTGCCTGTGGGGAGGTACTTCCGGCAGTTTTAGGCCATTGACTGGTTTCCGGTAACCTACAAATCACGGCGCACTACGGCGCTACAGTATGTCGTCGCATTTATCGATTCGAGGTGCCTGTGCACACGGTCTGTTTGTTATGCGGCCAAATCTGTGTCCGAGTTGGCCGTATCACACGTATCTCGGACTGATGTGGGGCGTAGGATGCCCATCCACACAACACCTTGTTGGATTTCATTATGGGCTGAGAAAACCACTCACAAGTCCATGGAAGGAGAGTATAGTTGCCACAAAGCATGGGATGGTGAACGTCAGCTGAAGTCAAGGAAGCTTCCAGCGCGAGAGTATGTACCCTCATTGTGGGTGTCTAGGTCAGCAGTTAAAGGTACCATGCTTGCGCAATGTATGGATTTATCATCGTTGCCGTTATATGATGGATCTGTCAACTACGAGTCAACGAAAAATGATGAGCTGCCAGTGCCGTTAGATTGATACGCAAAGCCGGGGAATGTCAGATCGTGGTACTGTGATACTAGAGATGGCCCGTGAACACCCTTGTGGAATGATAAAAATTTTACAAAGAAAATATGTAACGTCTTCCAAAAGGCTAATCTTCAACTTGTACATTTGAGAGGAAAATAATAAATTTGAGACCTGTAGATGTACCACTCTGAAACGACGTGTCAACCTTGTAGAATGATGATTCTGTCGACGCCTGCGCTCTTGGGTCAGCCGGCGGAGGTCGTCCGCTGTTGAAACAGAGAGGTCCGCGCGTCTGAATCCTTCATGTGGGTTCGGTGTGATAACCTCATGCACACACACCAGGTCATAAAAGCACGGGAAGGATTTCGAGCACATTGCAGTCCATGACGAGGCAGAGGGGACGGTTCGAGCTGATACCCAAACTTATCGGTTAGGATTGCATGTGAAAGGGCAACGATACGAAAGATGCCCGGGTTCTGGATGCGCAAATAACAGATTAAAGTACTCCCAACATAAGTATATCCTTTCCAAATCTTCCGTGAGCCTTTAGTAGATAGTCCCAATCGGAACTGATATCGCGGAAATGCATGTCGTGAAACATCGATCAAATGAACGTGACTTCGTACCTCATGGCGCGGTGAAGGATCCCGACGAATTCAGAGGGTCTGGTACCACGGATATTTTCAGTACAAATCTTGTCATCGCCAGCGTGGGGTCGACACCAGCCGAAGCCATCACACCCGAGTCCCGAGCACTTCCTGGAAGCCCGCTTCCTAGACGCCGCAGCCTCTCAGCTCACAGATATTCCAGGGAGGCATGGGAAGTATGACCTATGGTGTTGGGTATTGAGGTTGAAACGGTGGCGGCATGGTTGGGAACGCGGCTGAGTTGGAGGAGCGTGTGGTACATTGCGACGGCCGACTAATGAAAAGGGAGAGAAAGGCAAGGAAGATACACACTGAAGTGGGGGCCGAAAACGTGAACGACACGCTTCGTACAGTATGCATCGGCGGTTGTAGGCGGTGTGCGCGTACGTGACACATCGATGAGATGTTAGACTACACCGCCGTGTATTCAACACGTTTTCAAACACGTTCTCATCAAGTCGATGTTTGAGGCCATGATGCATTAACGGCCTGCCAGTGAGTAGTGTGCGGATAAGAGAGAGGTAGAGTGGCAGTGACAGTGGGCATGGCACAAAACACTACAAATGCAGACGGCTGCCTTATCAAGCGGTGTAAAAGGTGAAAAAGAGCACGATTCCTATCCGCACCGTCTCATACATCACTTCTCACTAGAGACGACGTTTACTTGAGAGGTTAAAGAAGCAATATGTTCCTCACTAAAGGGCACATGGCTTTTCAGAATCGTGCCCAATCTTGTTAGGCAGAATTAGTCCCAATAACTAGAAATACTAATTTTGCATGGGTGGCGGGTGGGGCGTGCAGTGCAGCCCTTACGTAGGGCCGAATATATATTACGTTTCACTCATTTCAGACCCACCTACTGTACCACACTCAGACACAGGGGGCCTCTCACCTCATGGATATTCCAGGGAAGCGTGGGAAAGATGGCCATGGTGTTGTTGAAATGAAGGCGACATGGTCGAAAATGCGGCTGGATTGGAGGAGGGTGTGGTACATTGCGACGGCCGACAAATGGAAAGGGAAAGAAACCCAACGCAACGCCCGGTACAATACGTGTCGGCCGTCGAGGCCGTCTACGGACGCGCTCAGGGTGGTGCAAGGTGGCGCAAACACGCACTGGCACACACAAAGGAAAAGACAGAGCAAGGCAGGGAAGACACATGGAGAAGTGGGGCCGAAAACGTGAACGACACGCTCCGTACAATGTATTGGCGGTGGCACTGTACTTATGCGACACATCGATGGAACGTTGGACGACGCCGCCATACATTCGACGCGTTTTCAAACGCATTTTCATTCGTTAAAGTTGGTGTATGAGGCCATGATGCATTGACAGCGTGAGTGTGTAGACAAGAGGGACAGGAGAGCGTCAATGACAGCTGCCTTATCGAGTATCGACGGGGTAAAAAGTTAGAAAGAGCACGATTCCTATCCCCACTATCTCATTATATCACTGGCCCTTTAGAACTGGACATTTCTTGGAGACGTTCAGAAACGAATCGCACCTGTTTGTCAGGTGCACACGCTTCTCGAAGTCGCACTTCGTCTGGCTGGTTCAGAATTAATATTGGTCCCGGTAACTAGAAATACAAATTTTGTATGGAAACTGCGGGTGCGTGGCGCCGCGTGACACCAGTGAGTCACCGTCAAACTCAGTCCAGATTCTCGTGTATTCGCACTTCACTTCAATCAATACACTCTTCCCTCTGTCACTACACAGCGTGCGTCTGAGTAATTCGCCTCGGACAGAGCACGGCCAAATCTCACTTTGTAGTCGCGAGCGGTGAGACGCACTCACCCCGCCACGATGCTCCTCACCACTTTCTCGTAGGACCCGTACGCCCATTCCAAGCCATGCCCGGAAAGTGTTCTGTGCTTTCGCCCAACTCCTTTCACACTTTCCTATTTCATCAAAGCAAGAGGGACGGATTGATTCTAATATGGCGATGAATCAACCGACATACATTACCACCTAATCGTATCATCAACCTGCCCGTATCCTGAAAGTTCAATTCCATGGCAGGCTTCAAGTTGTGCCCTTTCCTTAAGCGTCAGCTCTCATCTTGCTGTCTTGTGAACAGTCTCATTGTGATATCAAATCTGCTTAACGTTCCGTGTCAGTAAACTCATTCCGATTATTGCCACAGGCATATTCTCTTCCTCGATTAGTGCATTTAACTTCAAAAATATTGATTCTCTTTCTCTGCGTCAGTGGGATCTACGGGTACTGGACTCGTAACTGTGAATTTTAACGCTCTTCCACCTCGGCAGTCTCTCTCATTGGAAGAGTAGGCTCTGGTTTCTGATAGTTTTGCTTTCCAGCTTTGGTTACACGCTGTATAACAGATCTTTGTTTCTTTTGTGATGGTTGCACTGCAAGCTTTCATACCATCACCTTTTCGGAGCTTGCACCAGAAACGCAGTAGGTATCACCCGGCCACCACCAGCCCACCCATCGTGTACTATTACTGCGAGGCATCACGTATCCGACCATGGCGAAAATAGTCATTATTTGACTTACACTTCCGCTCCACGACAGGTGCTCTACTTTGTTAATATGTATCTAGCGGCCTACTCAATCGCAATGAGGACTCACGCGTCGCAATTTGGGGGATTTGGGGCCGCTATCTTAAGTCGCCACACACGCCGACAATTGTCCTATGGTGCCCTATCGATTGTCAAACCCCTTTACCCACGAAACCGATATGGATCTGTTTACAGATATTTGATAGCTCGCTCTTGCATTATTTCTATGACTGAAATACTTTTTCTCCCCCTTTGTTCATGAGCCCTTGCCACAAATGAGCGTGAGAGTGGGTCGGATCGGACTTACTTATTGGTCTTCACAGTGCGGTCAGCTGAGGGATCCAAACGTGTCTTGGTTCACTATTTTTGCTGTCTGTACGTCGCGTCATATCTTCCACCTTGTCTTCACATACTGTATTATATATGCACACTGATGCGCACAGTACGCGCGTGAGTCCGAAAAAGGGACGGGGAAGGAGATCTGAGAAGAAGGAAAAAGAGGTCAGCGATAAACGGAAAAGGGAAACTTACGGCCGCTCGACAGCTCTGCTCGTCGTAGCCCTTCACCGGTCGCGCTGACAGAAAGGAGTTGAAAGAGAGAAAAAGGGCGTCTGAAGAGGCTTTCACACGAGAGAAAAGAGTTGAAAACTTCGCGGCTGGTCGCTGTCTATTCGAGGAGTCGTACGCTGGCTTAAATACACAGGAGTCGAGCTAGGGAAATAAGCCCTTATAGAGCTAGATGCATGGAAGAGTGGGGCGGAAGAGGAGGACAACAGAGACATATGCACATGTAGGGAAAAAGCACGTCATGCGCCACAAGCATCGGATCACGTGGTACTAGAGTCGTATAGAGAACTGCTAAAAGAAAGCAAGACGTAGTCACGTAGCGATTGGGACTGTAAGAAGGCACGATAAATACCTCTGAGGAGCTCTGTATCGTACTGATCAACGCTTGGCTGGACTAAAAGGAGGAAAAGTGTATGAAAATAGTGATATAAGAGCAATCGTCTTTGGGCAAATGAGGCTTATAAGAGACAAGATGAAGGAACACGTATCAAAGAAGGAGATGTAGCTCTGTGGTCGTCGATCCGAGTGCAGCGATCCTGACCCGAGAAGTTCGAAGCTTGTCATTGAGGGAGTTCGGAGGCTGACATGTCCGGGAAGTCTCAGATGGCTAAAAGGGGAAAGACATTAGACGAGGGCAGCCAGGCTGCTCGCCTTACAACACATACAAGTATTTGAGATCGTCTCTGCCTGCAGCATCGTCGAGATCTCCCTGGGCAACTTGAACTCATCGGTTCGAGTCCTCTTCTGCCAAGTTGTACTTAGTTACGCTTGCTCGTATCAACCCTCTCTTCTTTCTTTCTAGGCCTTGCGGCTGCCACTTTACATTGTGGGGGAAACAAGGAAAATTACTCGCTCAGTCGCTCTCCGGTGCCATGATTACGCTCTCAAAAGTAGCCATCTGTGCCATCACGTTTCGCAGCAGACGTAGTGGTCTACCCGTCGCTGTCGACAGCGAGATCGTGTTTCCTACGGAGTCTGTGCACAAAGTGAATGAGAAGGCGAAGGGGATAAATGAGAAACGGTGCGTCCAGGTAGCTAACATGCAGGGAGAACAGTTGCCTCCAGTTAGTGAGGGAGCGACCGGCGTACGACTTGGATGATCTGCATAAAGAGTAGCACGTTCTTCCGCTCACAGTACAGTAACAATTGTTTTGGGATTTTGTCGTGTCGTCGTTGTAGAAGTCAATACGTGCACAAAGATTAAACGAGACATCATCGCATCATCGATCACGGGAGCCGATAAAGGAAGACGGTCGTAGCCTCGTATGTGACAGTGTGACTCCCTTAAACGGCGCAAGTTTGAACGGGTTCGAACCTTCCACATAAGAACCAATACGTTTCTCGGCGCTTCGCTTAGAGTCTCGACACTTGGGGCCATGTAAGGACTGGACCAAATAATGCCAACCACTACACCTCATGGGGGTTTCGCACTGCCTGCAGTAACGACAGTTACTACGTTAGTTGCCCGCCGTTACCCTCTCGGCACCAGCTTCACCCCTTCCCTCACATTATCCCCTCTAAACCAAAGATCACGAACGATCTGTGGCCTCCATGTGACCATGTCGTCTACTGTGCAAGCAACATCCTCAACGTCCTCCACCTCCAACATCTTGATAACCAATGCCTTGGTCGACTATGCAAACGTAACTGGAATAGACCTTTCCAAGAATCCCTTCGCTGCCGTGATCGCACGCGCAGATTCTCCCAGGGTTATCCTAGAACTGCTTCAAGAACGAGAGAAGGCATTCAAGGACTATCGGGAAGAAAATCAGAGATTAATCAGTTGCCTTAGCCCGGCGGTGGGTGTCATCCAAGCGTTCTCGGGTATTTTAGGCCAGGCGCCCAGCCCGGTAAGTCGCACATGCCATCTGGTAACTCTTTCAACGCGACCTCGTCAGGTCCCCTTCCCTGCGGCAAACGCACTGTTCGTTGGGATCGATGTCCTTCTCTCTGTTCGTCCCTCTAATACGATCTTAAACTTGTTCTTTTGTGATATATGAGTTTTCCAGGCCGCCAGTGCGGTCACGTCAAGTTACGATGCCCTCCTGGACCTCTTTGAGAGCCTGGGGAATTTTCTCAAGCGTCTGGAGGTCTATACGACAATCCCGCCTACTCCGATGATGAAGGATATCGTCGCCAAAATAATGGCTGAGTTACTTTCGGTGCTTGCCTTGGCTACAAAACAAATTAAGCAGGGGCGGCTCAGTAAGTGCGCCGTCAGATATACGTTACTTATGCTCAAGTGTCACAGAGAAATTTGCGAAGAAGTTGTGGGGGACAAGGAAAGACAAGATACAGACTGCCCTCGAGAAATTGGATCGGTTAACGAAGGATGAAGGACTGTCGGCTGTTGCTCAGACGTTGGGTGTCGTCCATGGTATTGCGGATGATATGAAGGTGGTTATGGGAGGTGCGCCATGTTTTTGTGCTTTCTCGCAGATTGTTGTCTAAATACCTGTTTCATTAGATCCCATTTATGGAAAGGCACTGATGGGTGGTCTCGGATATAACTCGGGTATGTATCTCGCGCAAAGCAAGTATTACTCTAATTGACTTGAGTGCATTGTCGCTCTTCACTAACTGAAGCATCAAACGAAAGTAACAAGATGAAACGTTTGTTGTTTCTCACCCCACATTTCGTTGCCGAGACCGACAGTGTTCTGTAGGTGATCAGCTGCAAAAGGACGTTCAACACTGGCTGTCTCCTCCTGATCCGTCGGCGAATCAGAACTTCGTTTCGAAAGCACGACTTGCAGGAACTGCAGCATGGTTCTTCGAGAGCAGTTCGTTAACAGAATGGAAAGCGAACGGGTCACTCTTATGGATTCATGGAAAACGTGCGTGTTTCGAAATACCGATGAGTGCCCTACATCTATAACTTGTTGATCGTACAGCGGGGGCAGGAAAGAGTACACTTCTGTATGTCATAACTTTGTTGGATTGTTTGAGGTCAATAATAGGGCTTACTAGATCTGCGATTATTCAAGACGTCAAGGGCATGCATGCAGCGGGATTGGCCACTCTGGCCTACTATTACTTTGACTTCCGGGATGTGAAAAAGCAAGACTGCTATGGCCTTCTCTCCTCCCTCGTTTTACAGCTCTCTGCTGAATCGGATTCTTGTTATAACGTTCTCTCCAAGTTATATTCGGACAACAATCGCGGCATTCAGAAACCCGATATTGACGCCCTGAAAAAATGTTTGATGGATATGCTGAGCCTGCCAGGACAAGATCAAATTTATATCATTGTCGACGGTCTCGACGAATGCCCCAATTTCCCGGGGACTCCGTCCGCTCGCGAGGAGGTTCTGGAGTTTGTTGAAGAAATGGTCAATTTGAAACTTCGGAATGTTAATCTATGTGTGGCGAGTAGACCGGAGATGGATATCCGATTGGTGCTCGAGTCGTTGGCGACTCTCCAGATTTCTCTTCATGACGAGATTGGCCAAAAGAATGACATCACTGAATACATCAATTCTATAGTCCGTTCGGACCGGGGCATGCAGAGATGGAACGAGGAGGACAAACAACTTGTCGTCGATACGCTATCTAGCAAAGCAGATGGCATGTAAGTCATCTCATGCTCGTCTCTTGTCTTAGGCTTCACAATGGACGCACAAATGGTCTCGTAGGTTTCGCTGGGCGGTCTGCCAGGTCGACAGGCTGCGTCGCACTCTTCCCCCGAGTATTCGGAAAGTCTTGAACGACTTGCCAAAGACGTTGGACGAAACTTACAGCCGTACCCTACTGGGTATTGATGAAGAGAAACGTGAATATGGCTTACGACTTTTCCAATGTCTCATGGTGTCCATCCGCCCTCTTCGTGTCGAAGAGCTCGCAGAGATTCTTGCAATTCAGTTCGACGAGGAAGCGCTCCCTACATTTAACACGGATTGGCGTCCAGCATGCGCAGAAGAAACGATTATGTCCGTATGTTCCAGTCTCATCGCCATTGTCGACAGGGGAGACCATCGAGTGGTACAATTCTCTCACTTCTCTGTCAAGGAGTACTTGACATCGAATCGACTCGCGGCGGCTGAAGAACGTCTGTCATGCTATTATATTCTCCCAGAACCTGCGCATACCGTCCTTGCACACGCCAGCCTCATTGTCCTCCTCCACCTCGACGACAAAATTGACCGAAATGTCATAGCCCACTTTCCCCTTGCCCCATACGCCGCCCGGTATTGGGTCGACCATGCCAAATTTAGGAACGTGTCGTCGCAGATTCAGGGGGTCATGGAACGTCTATTCAATCCTGCGACGCCACATTTCGCGGCATGGGTCTGGCTTTACGACATCGACCGTTATTGGGCGGAACGGATGCCCACGATGCATCCGACGCGGCCCGAGGCTGTGCCACTTTATTATGCCTCTCTGTGCGGGTTTGCTAGTCTCGCGGAGCACCTGATCATTGCCCATTCACGGGACGTCAATAGCAAGGGCGGTTCTCACACAACTCCATTACATGCCGCTTCAATCACGGGACATTTAGAAGTCGCATCGCTTCTCCTTAGAAATGGTGCCGATCCCGACTCTCGTGACCATCTCGGCAAGGTTCCGCTTCATAGCGTGTCACAGGGTGGACAGCTCGTCACGGTTGAATCATCACTCGAGATCGCGCGTCTCCTCGTCAATTCTGGCGCCGATGTGAATGCCCCGACGATGAGGACTGGGCCCCACTCCACACGGCGGCGCAATCTGGGTATCGTGAAGTTGTGGAACTGTTACTTGAATCTGGTGCAAATATCGATGCTCTGAATATGAAGCAAGAGACACCGTTGGATATCTCCTGTTTTAACGGGAAGTTTGACATGGCACAATTTCTTATAGATCGTGGCGCAGACATCAATTCTGTTGACGAGAAGGGCTTCATTCCATTACACGCTGCGTCAGAGCATGGACACGTTGACGTCGTACGTCTCATGATAGACCACGGCGCGGATGTGAACGCACGCGAGATCAGATGTTGGACCCCTTTGCATCAGGCGTCACGGTTTGGATATCTTGGCCTTGCACGGCTCTTGATAGACCGTGGCGCCGATGTGAACACACCCACTGCACGGCTCTTGATAGACCGCGGTGTCGAGGTGAAGGCCCTCATACCAGATCGCTGGACTGCGTTGCATCTCGCGTTCCATAATGGGCACCTCGATCGTGGCGCAAATGTTGAATGCAAGCAGTTGACTCCTTTGGGCATAGCATCGTGGTTTGGGAACCTCGATATAGCACGCTTCCTGATCGAGAAGGGCGCAGACGTGTCTGCCTCGGATAAGGAAGGCGACACTCCATTCCATTTGGCGTCGCGTCAGGGGCATCTCCATCTCACGAAGTTCTTGCTGGAGTGTGGCATCGATGTCGATATCCGGAATGGAAACGAGCAGACGTCCCTGTACCTGGCATCTAGCAACGGGAAGCTCGATGTTGCACGCTTCCTGATCGAGCAAGGGGCAGATATCCATATTGGAGACAGCGATAATTCGAATCCTCTGCACATCGCATCGCTAAACGGACACCTGGACGTCGTGCAACTGATGATCGACAGTGGCATCCCTGTCGACGTTCGGAACGGGACCCAAATGACCCCGTTAGCATTGGCGTCAAGCAAGGGTAAAACCGAAGTCGGGCGCTTCCTCATCCACCGAGGAGCCGACCTGAATGTGCGGGACAACCAGAACCAGGCTCCTTTACACCTCGCCTCACAACATGGACACCTTGACATGGTACGGCTGTTGCTCGATCACGGAGTTGATCCGAACATCAAGGGCAATGACCTCTGGAGTCCCTTACATCTAGCATCTGCCAATGACCACCTCAAGGTTGCCGAGTTGCTGGTCCAGCGTGGTGCAAGTGTCGACGCATTCAATGACAAGCAAGAAACTCCGCTTTATCAGGCAGTAACGAATGGGAATGTCGCGATCGCCCGTCTCCTGATCGACCATGGAGCAACGGTGCATACTGCGGACAGCTATGGCTGGACTGTATTGCATGCGGCGTCGCGACGTGGACATCTCGGAGTTATAAAGCTGTTGCTTCGACAGGGTGCTGATATCGATGTGCTCGACAAGGCCGGTAGAAGTGCAGCCGATTTGGCATCGGAGAATGGCCAATCTAAGGTTGCGAAGTTCATTTCCGAATACAAAGCGAATCCAAATACTCGAAACGAGTTACTGTCCACGACATTGGACACAGTTGAGTATGGCGCGGGGGACGATGGGAAAAAGGAGGCAAAGATTTCGTTGCACACTGCAGCAGAAGAGGGCAACATTGACACCGTGAGGTCATTGCTCGAGCGGGGAGTGGATATCGATTCCCGCAATGCAAGTAACGAGACCCCGTTACATAGAGCCGCGGGGAAGGGAAACGTCGATGTCGTTCGCTTCCTCATCGAGTCGGGTGCGGAGGTGGACTCACGTGATCACTCGGGGTATACCCCACTGCTCTGGTCATCGGAAAATGGACAACTCGAGGTCTCCCGGATTCTTCTCGATCACGGCGCAAACGTGAATGCAAGACAGAAGAACACTCGGATTCCGATACACGTTTCAGCATCCAATGGATACCTCGAGGTCGTGAGACTGTTAATTGAACGTGGCGCGGATATAAATGCAATGAATGGTGACGGTGAAACACCATATCAAGTAGCAATGCAAACAGGAAATCCAGATATTGCAGAACTACTTCGCGAGAATGGCGCGAGCAGACTCGGAGAAATGTACGACGAACTCCTTTTATGACCTAAATACGGTATCTGACTGACGTTTTGATTTTTAGCCAAGGTTAGAGAAAGGACAGCTTAGAAGGAAATATCTTGTATTAGCATGTAAATGGTCATTTGTCTGTAGAAAGAAATTTTGTCGAGTTTGGCGCGGGTCAATCGGACTCAATCCGAAGCAGCGGGTTGATAATTCCTGCCACTGTAGTTGAGTTTACTTCACATGTTGAACTAGAGCCAGTCTGAGTATAGCTAGCATGTCTGGTCTGTGCCATGCAGTGTTTTCGTTTTACAGAAAGGTACTAATTTTACAAGCAATGGGAGAGTGCGCATCATCAGGCCAAAGAGGCCCAAAGAGGGACGCAAGGGTGGTACGATATATCCCGCATGACCGACCTCTTTATCTTTATTGGCGGGATGCGTTTATTAGGTCAAACGAAGAGCGAGGCACCAGATCCGGATCCACGGCATCCCATGAAGCAGGAAATAATCAGGTTTATCATGTACCATGTTCCTGCATCATGAACGTACTTCTAGATCTAGTAAAAGTCTCTCTAAAAATCCTGGCGCCACCCATATTGTTTGTCCACCACCATGCCATGTTCAAATCACAGCGGGTGGAAAGCAGGAGCGAGATAAGGGGAACGAGAGAAGGAGTCACGTGCGGTGTAATAACGTGGATGCCAGTTGAAACACAGGTGCATGCAGGTGTAGCCCGGGCGCCACCGGAGCAGCTTGGTTTCATCTGCCGTTCACCATGAAAAGGAAAATTCCGCTTTCCCCTTGTCCTCGCTGGCGCCTTCATTTACTTGATCATCTTTAGTATCCGTCCTCGAGGCTGTGACGCAGTATTTGCCTGTTGAAGACGGGCTGGCAGGGTGAGAAGGACAAGGATCGCATAGACCGATAGACGAGAGATGTTGCCAGTGGAATCGGGAGACTCCGTCACAGACCCCTTAGTCCGGACAGTCAAGCTTGAGGCCGTTAACTGTTCTGTAATCTGTATTGCGGGTGTTATATGTTATCATGCATGGTGCAAAGCGAAGGGTCTGTCAGTGACGGTTGTATTGATGCCTGGTGGCAGTCACGCCGCCATGTGATCCACGCGTAGCACGTGATGTACCGTATATATCCCCGACATAGGGGCCTCTGGTATACATTCGTTCATTCGTTCTTATCCCCTTACCGTGACATCAATACTCCTCCTCGACGCCATGGGATGTAAGCGTAAGAGGTCAAGAAATAGTACAAGGGAAGAGGAAATGATACTGCTCCTCCTCAACCGAGTGTGTGTGAATGAAAGAAGGGAAGAAAATGTGACTCGGAGCAAGACTATGAATCAAAGAACAAGCCAGCGCAGGCGCACGGGGGAAGAATCAGAAAAGGAAGGCGTAAAGTGTGTCCGTGATATACTACAAAAGAGAAATAATGAAGGTATGAAGAAGTGAGTGCAAGCGTAATGAAGTGACAAAGAATACACAAGAACGGCTGATGTGTGAGAGCATGAGAACGCAACGAAATCCACCTGCTCCTCCTCATGTGGGACGTGCAGAACACACCCATGTGAACAGGTTGATATGGTCACCCCGGTCACAGCCCTAGTCACATGCACATGTAGGGCCCTGAGCGACGTCGCCCCTATCTTATCGGGTTTTCTTCCCTCTATTCCCTCTATCATTGACAGGGTCAATTATCGTACTCTGGTTTCTTTGATTTCGCCATTGTCCAATGTAATGCTTGAATTGAAGTGCTTGAAGGTTGACTGCGGCGATGTCCTCTGGCTGTTCAGTGTGCGCAAGGTGGCCTCTCAAGAAAGTGTATTTCTGTAGTCTACTGGTACATTTGCCGCTGTCAGACAACATCGACGATGAGTACGATGAGTGATCATCGATCATCGATCATCGTACGTTCATCGTTCTCGGTGACCGGATAACACCCCCGTTCGGGCCGTTCCATCCCGTCTGCCGCTCAATTTGGGCTCTCGATTGCCTTTTCTGGCCATTTTCCCAGGGGTCAAACTTTTTTTTTTTCGTGACCCCCCTACTGTAGGTCCGGGATCCGCGTTCCGCCACCCCGTTGAGCAGTCGTAGAGATAACTGCTGTGACAGTGTGACCTCACATGGTTTGGACGGGTCGAACCGGGTTCTCATTCATTTCCCGATAAGAACCTATACGTTTCTCGGCCGCCTCGGCGTTTCGCTGGGAGTCGCGACACTTGGGAAGTGGGGACGGCCAGGGCCAAATAATGCCAACCACTCACCTCATGTCAACGACAGTGACCCTCTTGGGTCTTGGCCCTTGACCAGCTTGACCCTGCTTCCATCACTCCATCCCCTCTGAACCAAAGATCACGAACGATCCGTGGTCTCCATGTCGTCTACTGTGCAAGCTTCAACATCCTCAACGTCCTCCACTCTCAACATCCAAGTGATAACCAATGCCTTGGTTGACTATACAAACATAACCGGAATAGATCTTTCCAAGAATCCCTTCGCTGCCACGATCGAACATGCTGATTCTACCAGGGTTATCCTAGAACTGCTTCAAGAACGAGAGAAGGCATTCAAGGACTATCGGGAAGGAAATCAGAGATTAATCAGTTGCCTCAGCCCGGCGGTGAATGTCATCCAAGCTTTCTCGGGCATTTCAGGCCAGGCGGCCAGCTCGGTAAGTCACACATGCCATCTGGTAACTCTTTTAACACGACCTCGTCAGGTCCCCTTCCCTGCGGCAAACGCACTGTTCGTTGGGATCGATGTCCTCCTCTCTGTTCGTCCTTCTGATACGATCTTAATCTTGTTCCCTTGTGATATATGAGTTTTCCAGGCCGCCAGTGCGGTCACGTCAAGTTACGATGCCCTCCTGGACCTCTTTGAGAGCCTGGGGAATTTTCTCAAGCGTCTGGAGGTCTATACGACGATCCCGCCTACTCCGATGATGATGGATCTCATCGTCAAAATAATGGCTGAGTTACTTTCGGTACTTGCCTTGGCTACAAAACAAATTAAGCAGGGGCGGCTCAGTAAGTGCGCCCTCAGATATACGTTACTTATGCTCAAGTGTCACAGAGCAATTTGCGAAGAAGTTGTGGGGAAAGGGAAAGACAAGACACAGATTGCCCTCGAGAGATTGGATCGGTTAACGAAGGATGAAGGACTGTCGGCTGTTGCTCAGACGTTGGGTGTCGTCCATGGTATTGCGGATGATATGAAGGTGGTTATGGGAGGTGCGCCCATCTTCGTGCTTTCTCGCAGATACTTGTCTAAATACCCGTTGCATTAGATGGAAAGGCACCGACGGGCGGTCTCGGGCAGAATTCGGGTATGTATCTCGCACAAAGCAAGTATCACCCTAATTGACTTGAGGTCGCTCTTCACTAACTGAAGCATCAAACGAAAGTAACAAGATGAAACGTTTGTTGTTTCTCACCCCACATTTCGTTGCCGAGACCGACAGTGTTCTGTAGGTGATCAGCTGCATAAGGACGTTCAACACTGGCTGTCTCCTCCTGATCCGTCGACGAATCAGAACTTCGTTTCGAAAGCACGACTTGCAGGAACTGCAGCATGGTTCTTCGAGAGCAGTTTGTTAACAGAATGGAAGGCGAACGGGTCACTCTTATGGATTCATGGAAAACGTGCGTCTTTCGAAATACCGATGAGTGCCCTACATCTATAACTTGTTGATCGTACAGCGGGGGCAGGAAAGAGTACACTTCTGTATGTCATAACTTTGTTGGATTGTTCGAGGTCATTCATAGAGCCTACTAGATCTGCAATTATTCAAGACGTCAAGAGCATGCATGCGGCGGGATTGGCCACTCTGGCCTACTATTACTTTGACTTCCGGGATGTGAAAAAGCAAGACTGCTATGGCCTTCTCTCCTCCCTCATTTTGCAGCTCTCTGCCAAATCGGATTCTTGTTACAACGTCCTCTCCAAGTTTTATTCAGACAACAATCGCGGCATTCAGAACCCCGATATTGACGCGCTGAAAAAATGTTTGACGGATATGCTAAGTCTGCCAGGACAAGACCAAATTTATATCATTGTCGACGGTCTCGACGAATGCCCCAATTTCCCGGGAACGCCGTCTGCTCGCGAGGAGGTTCTAGAGGTTGTTGAAGAAATGGTCAATTTGAAACTTCCGAATGTTAATCTATGTGTGGCGAGTAGACCGGAAATGGACATTCGATTGATGCTCGAGCCGTTGACAAGACTCAAGATTTCTCTTCATGACGAGATTGGCCAAAAGAATGACATCACTGAATACATCAATTCTACCGTCCGTTCGGACCGGAACATGCAACGATGGAAGGAGGAGGACAAGCAACTTGTCGTCGATACGCTATCTAGCAAAGCGGATGGCATGTAAGTCATCCTATACTCGTCTCTCGTCTTAGGCTTCGCAATGGATGCTCAAACGGCCTCGTAGGTTTCGCTGGGCGGCCTGTCAGGTTGACAGGCTGCGTCGCACTCTTCCCCCGAGTATTCGGAAAGTCCTAAACGACTTGCCGAAGACATTGGACGAAACTTACAGTCGTACTCTGCTGGGTATTGATGAAGAGAAACGTGAATATGGCGTACGACTTTTCCGATGTCTCATGGTGTCTATTCGCCCTCTTCGTGTCGAAGAGCTCGCAGAGATTCTTGCAATTCAGTTCGACGAGGAAGCGCTCCCTACATTTAACACGGATTGGCGTCCAGCATGCGCAGAAGAAACGATTATGTCCGTATGTTCCAGTCTCATCGCCATTGTCGACAGGGGAGAGCATCGAGTGGTACAATTCTCTCACTTCTCTGTCAAGGAGTACTTGACATCGAATCGACTCGCGGCGGCTGAAGAACGTCTTTCATACTATCACATTCTCCCAGAACCCGCGCATACCATCCTTGCACACGCCAGCCTCAGTGTCCTTCTCCACCTCGACGACAAAATCGACCGAAATGACATCGCCCACTTTCCCCTTGCCCCATACGCCGCTCGGCATTGGGTCGACCATGCCAAATTTAGGAACGTGTCGTCGCAGATTCAGGAGGTCATGGAACGTCTATTCAATCCTGCGATGCCACATTTCGCGGCATGGGTCTGGCTTTATGACATCGACCGCTATTCGGCGGAGCGCATGCCAACGATGCATCCGATGCGGCCCGAGGCTGTGCCACTTTATTATGCCTCTCTGTGCGGGTTTGTTAGTCTCGCGGAGCACCTGATTACTGCCCATCCACGGGACGTCAATAGCAAGGGCGGCTCTCACACAACTCCATTACATGCCGCTTCCGTCAAGGGACATGTAGAAGTCACATCGCTTCTACTTAGAAATGGTGCCGATCCCGACTCTCGTGACAATATCGGGAGGGTTTCGCTTCACAGGGTGTCACAGGGCGGAGAGCTCGTCACGGTTAAATCATCACTCGAGATCGCGCGTCTCCTCATCAATTCTGGCGCCGATGTGAATGCCCCCGACAACGAAGTCTGGGCCCCAATCCACACGGCGGCGCGATCTGGGTATCGTGAAGTTGTGGAACTGCTACTTGGATCTGGTGCAAATGTCGATGCTCTGAATAGGAAGAAAGAGACACCGTTGGATATCTCCTGTTTTAACGGGAGGTTTGACGTGATACAGCTCCTTATAGATCGTGGGGCAGACATCAATTCTGTTGACGAGAAGGGCTTCATTCCATTACACGCTGCGTCAGAGCATGGACACGTTGACGTCGTACGTCTCATGATAGACCGCGGCGCCGATGTGAACGCACGCGAGATCAGATGTTGGACCCCTTTGCATCAGGCGTCGCGGTTTGGATATCTTGGCCTTGCACGGCTCTTGATAGACCGTGGCGCCGATGTGAAAGCACCCATTGCGCGGCTCTTGATAGACCGCGGTGCCGAGGTGAAGGCACTCAAACCAGATCGCTGGACTGCGCTGCATCTCGCGTTCCATAATGGGCACCTCGGCCGTGGCGCAAATGTTGAGTGCAAGCAGTTGACTCCGTTGGGCATAGCATCATGGTTTGGGAACCTCGATATAGCACGCTTACTGATCGAGAAGGGCGCAGACGCGTCTGCCTCGGATAAAGAAGGCGACACACCATTCCATTTGGCGTCGCGTCAGGGGCATCTTCACCTCACGAAGTTCTTGCTGGAGTGCGGCATCGATATCGACATCCGGAATGGAAACGAGCAGACGTCACTGTACTTGGCATCCAGTAACGGGAAGCTCGATGTTGCACGCTTCCTGATCGAGCAAGGGGCAGATATCCATATTGGAGACAGCGATAATTCGAATCCTCTGCACATCGCATCGCTAAACGGACACCTGGACGTCGTGCAACTGATGATCGACAGTGGCATCCCTGTCGACGTTCGGAACGGGGCCCAAAAGACCCCTTTAGCTTTGGCGTCCAGCAAGGGTAATGCTGAAGTCGGGCGCTTCCTCATCCACCAAGGAGCCGACCTGAATGTGCGGGACAACCAGAACCAGGCTGCTTTACACCTCGCCTCACAACACGGGCGCCTTGACACGGCACGGCTGTTGCTTGACCACGGAGTAGATCCGAACATCAAGGGCAATGACCTCTGGAGTCCCTTACATCTAGCATCTGCCAATGACCACCTCAAGGTTGCCGAGTTGCTGGTCCAGCGTGGCGCAAGTGTCGACGCATCCAACGACAAGCAAGAAACTCCGCTCTATCAAGCAGTAACAAATGGGAATGCCACTATCGCCCATCTCTTGATCGACCATGGAGCAACGGTGCATACTGCGGACAGCTATGGCTGGACTGTATTGCATGCGGCGTCGCGACGTGGGCATCTCGGAGTAGTAAAGCTGTTGCTTCGACAGGGTGCTGATATCGACGTGCTCGACAAGGCCGGTAGAAGTGCAGCCGATTTGGCATCAGAGAATGGGCAAGCTAAGGTTGCGAAGTTCATTTTCGAGTACAAAGCGAATCCAAATACTCGAAACGAGTTACTGTCCACGACATTGGACACAGTCAAGTACGACGCAGGGGACGATGGGAAAGAGGCAAAGATATCGTTGCATGCTGCCGCAGAGCAGGGCAACGTTGACACCGTGAAGTCATTGCTTGAACGGGGAGTGGATATCGATTCCCGCAATGCAAGTAACGAGACTCCGTTACAAAAAGCCGCGGCCAAGGGGAACGTCGATGTCGTGCGCTTGCTCATCGAGCGGGGCGCGGAGGTGGATTCACGTGATCACTTGGGGAACACCCCTCTGCTCTGGTCATCGGAAAATGGACAACTCGAGGTCTCCCGGATTCTTCTCGATCACGGCGCAAACGTGAACGCATGGAGGAAGAATATTCGGTTTCCGATACATGTCTCAGCAACCAATGGATACCTCGAGGTCGTGAAACTGTTAATTGAACGCGGTGCAGACATAAATGCAATGAATAGCAACGGTGAAACACCATATCAAGTATCGATGCGAACAGGAAATCCAGATATTGCAGAACTACTTCGCGAGAATGGCGCGGTCAGACCTGGAGAAATGTACGACGGACTTCTTTTATGACCCGAATGCGTTTTCTAACTGACGCTTTGATTTTAGCCCTTAGAGAAAGCACAGCTTGGAAGGAAATATTTTGCACTGGCATGTAACTGGTTATTTGTCTGTAGAATGGGATTTTGTTGATTTTGGTGCGGGTCAATCCGAAACAGCGGGTCGATGATTACAGTACAACAGAAAAGTACTAAATTTACAGGCGATGGGAGGGTGCGCGTCATTAGGCCAAAGAGGCCCAAAGAGGGACGCAAGGGTGGTTCGATGTATCCCACATGACCGACTTCTTTATCCTTATTAACGGGAAGCGTTTAATTAACGTCAGTCTTCCACCACCACCCGAATTACCTCAAAATTCGCTGCGCTTCCGCACTTCACTGCCCGACTCGGTAATAGTCATGATGCATGATGAATCATCACGGGTTCATTAAAGTTGCTTCCAGCACCCGAATGTAAGGAGAAGATGCGGGTGATACCCTCGAGAGGCTCGAGTCGCCACGTTTGCGGTAGCGTGGCAATAATACTGTAAACAGCTCACAGCTCACAGAGTGCCTTGTTCTAAGGGAGCATGGACTGACAATCGGACAGCCCTCTTTCATTAATCGTGCCGGCGCTTTTTACAAACCCAAACGAGCGACTGATGATTCTCTATCAAGGTACTTTTCTGGATAAAATCGCTTTCCCCCCGCTTCTCTAGGCGTTTATGAAATACTTCATACCTTATACCCATGTTCTTCGGAATCAACTCAGACAATGGCTTCGAGGCTTCCTGTCAGAGCTGGCAGCCGAGCCAATAAATAGACCCTGCGTCTGTTCCCCCACTTGCAAAAAAATCTCGCCCAGAATGTTAGTCCACAAACTTTTCTCGGTCACTCTGGCCATTATTTGGTCGGCAGTAGTCGTATCTTGTTCTTATGGTCCGTCTCCGAGTCCTTGCACAGAGCCGGCAATACGGAAAGAATGGAGAGCATTCAGTACGGAGGAGAAAAGTGAATGGATCCGTGCAGTCAACGTGCGTATTGTCACTTTTGCCACACCGGCCATCTTCCTGAAGTGATATTCCGAAACCAGTGCTTGTCAAAACTGCCTCACGATTCGGCTCTTACACCATCAGTAGACCCCTCAGTGTCACTCATTCCCCGGTCGATGAGTCAAGCTCATATTATGATGGTATAATCTACACCCTCGACTTCGCCTTTCTAGTTGTGGGAGGGTTCTGACTGCGTTTTGCAGATATAGTGTACCTCCACATGGACCTGAATACTCGGGTAGGTTGAGGGAGTCCTGTCAATGCCATGTAATCTGAATGGGCTCTTCTTAAGATACATTGGACCGGGCTATTTCTTCCCTGGCATCGCTGGTATACACATGTCTTCGAAGAATCACTCAAGAAAAAGTGCAAATATACTGGCGTGTCACCATATTGGAATTGGACTATCGGTAATTCTTTCGTCTTTTTCTTCGCGTTTATGATTCTGACGGCTCGATAGATGCGCCCGACTTCTTTGAATCTTCGTTTTGGAAGGACTCTGACCCCATGAGCGGATTAGGCGGTTGGGGTGACCCTAATAATGACTACACTGTGCATGATGGGGGTTTCCGCAATTTACAACTTGCCTACCCTGTACCTCACCACGTTCGCCGCAACTTCACGCTCCTTGCATGGGAAGACCTAGTATCTCCCCTCGTCACAGACCGCCTGAAGATGGGCAACACATCATTTTCGGCCTCTGTAATTGAAGCGATCCTCGAGACCCCGGCTGGGGACTTCGAAGGGTTTCAAACAGTCTTAGAGGCAATCCAGGTAAGAAATTGGATATGACTAACCATGGAATGGGCTCCCTCATCTCGAAGTAAACGTTAGGGCCCACACAGCGGCGTGCACGTGACTGTGTCCGGGTGAGCTGCTTCATCATCATGTATTCGGTACTTCTCACCCTTCGTCGCCTCTAGCGATCTTGTCGGACAGTGCCCAGCTAATGCTCCATCTGATTGTAAGCAAGCGCCCAAATGGGCCCCGAACGGTGCGTTTGCAGACAGACATATATCTTTCTCCCTGTGTTGACATCGATACGTTACGATAGATCCAATTTTCTTTTTGCATCATGCCGTAAGTAATCACTGACGGATCAGTTAATGGAGATAGCAACTTAGGTCGCTCTCGATGATAGACGATTGACAAGATTTGGTACGACTGGCAGAACCGCGACCCAATGAATGTCAATAGCTTCTATGGTGGCTCAGTGGAATACATCTATAGCCTGGCTGCGTACGGCGAATACCCTAATGGTGGTCCTCCTTACCTCGACGTGAGTAATCGAGTACTTGCCCATTTAGGAGTAGAGGACCCTGAGTTCATGTTGATTTCGCTTGCTTAGCTGGATTCAATTATCCCGGCCGACGGGTTATTCCCAGAAGTCACCATCGCAGACGTGATGAATACAACCGGCGGCTTCTTGTGCTATAAATACGAGTAGAGTGCACCCATCTGTCACTCATAAATCCAAATTTTCAAAACTGTACCGTCAAGCAGGGGGACATTGTGATCAGGATTCTCAACCTTTTCCATGTCCCTCCTTTCTCTCCTCATCTCCGCGCCCTCTGTCGCGAAGTGGAGACTTTGGATTGTATTTAGGGGTTGGGAATATAACAGCTGACTCGGGTTAAATTTTGAACAGCAAGGACACGGTGTGGTGCATTTGCGGACGTATCTCTGAATCGATGGAATGATGCTTTCATTGTAAACAATTATGCCTTAACGAGTATTCAATTCTAACGTGTTATGTTTTTTACGTCGAAATTGTCCTCTGAGTTGACGTCCGTGTAAATTTCACGTAATTTATTTTATGCGGTTATGGCCTAATCATGCTAGTGACTACTTGCCGAGCCTCACGCGGCCTCATGAGTCAGAGCTGTTGGAAAAACGACGGTGCGTGCGGGAAACGAGTGGGAAGTGGGCAAACGCGCAAGGGTGCCCGGGTGTATTTGCAAGTGCTATATACTCGAGAAATGTATGTATGTCAGGTATAAATGGAAGATATTTTTTGAGGATGAATGGAAGGACTCGGAATGACATTAAAAATGGTGTTAAACTAGAGAGGGAGGAGCCGCGCGTGCGAGCTCGATTTCAACAAGAGCGCCATTGGATGGGTATGGACAAACTTCACTCGTATACATAGCACAAGTAACCGCCCGTCGTATCCATCATGTCTCCGATGGTGGCTTCCGGGAACAGCCCGTCAGCTGGCATGGTTGAACTCGGCTAGGCAATCAAGTCAATACGAATTCCTCAATCTGAATGGGCAAGTACTCACACTGAGGCAAGGAGGGCCACCGTTGGGGTATTCATTATAGTCATCTAGACTATCGATTCGTTGTACTGTGCCGCCAAAGAAGCTCTTGGCATTCATCGGGTCGCGGTTCTGCCAGTCATACCAAATCTTATCGACCATCTGTCACCGTGCACAGCAGGCTCTGTGTCGTGTCAATTCTATTAATAGCATTGGTTGTCACTTACGGCGTGATGCATAAAGAAAAGTGGCTCTATACAGTGCATTAATGTCAACGGAAAAGAAATTTTTCATCGTAAGATACGTAACACTTGAACGCACCGTTCGGTGACCACGTGGGCCCCCGAATGCAATCTGATGGGGCATTTTTCGGGCAGGCCCCGCCCATATCACTAGACAGAAAGAAATGTGAGAAGTACCGAAGAGTATCTGACGATCATCACCAAATTATGGAGGATCCGACGAGGCGTCGTGAGCCAATGTCATGCGTTGTACGTTGTTATCCGTGTTGCGATCTATTTGTACATAGGTAACGCCTCAAACGCCACTGTCAAATTGACAAGCCGTGTATATACCTCATGAGACGATATACTCCGACATTGTAAGGACAAATTGATTGCAATCGTACACATGACTTGCAAGACCAGTGCTACCGGGGATGTTATTCATGAAGTGAGTATTGGCTTATATCGAGCGCGTGCCCAACTCATGATTTGGTATCATAGTATATTGAGCGTATGCGTCTACTATGATCCTACAATCCATCCATGTGGGGTTCATAATCGGGTATACATTTCATAATCCTTTTTCAATCTCATATAAAGGCAGTGCGACGTCTGGTGCGTGAAAATCAATGTCATTCAAAGTCGGGAAGTCTAGCTACAGCTAGTGTCTTTGTAATCTAAGCGTACAGGAGACTCCCAGTGCCTCCTCTGCGACGACCTCAACATGCTGGCATGTTGCATGAAACTGGTCTGCCAATTGGACAGGCACTCGCAGCAAATATTTTACTGGAATAAAAAGTGCCCATTAGACCGTCAAGTATCGAGCATAGAAAGGTATAGAACATACCTATTCCATCGCTGAAGAAACTCATTGACAGCAGTGGAAGTGTGAGGACGACAATGATCACGGTGATGATCATGGGTATGCATCATCCGTCGCTATGGAAAGATGGAGATGAAGAAGCGAGTGTGAATGTGAGCAAAAAAGAGGACAAGGATGGGAGCAGGCATACAGGTGGTGGACATGGGGCTGTTCTCATTGCTGGGACCCTTGAGGATGACGTGCGCCGGTGGTCTCGGATGTTCGCTAGTGCACAAGGTCATAGAATGCAGTGGGGAGGATGGAGCCTATGTAACTCAAGTCTGGATGTGAGCAAGAAAGAACAAGGATGGGCACGGGGTATCATGCTGCGGCCAGAATATATTGATGAGGGAAGGTCGAAGAGACGGAGTCTGAGGGATGGTTTTTTGTAGGTCTTGACTCGTTTGTCTTTTAACCCCGCTCGGCTGATGTGTCTGTGTTGCACTGTTTGGGAACAGGGTACAACCGGAAGAGGATTGAAGCGATGAAAGCGTGGATCAATGACCGTGACATTTAACCGAAATACCGAGTCGCTGCACAGTACAATCTGCCTTAGGGGGCCAACCCCCTTCAAGTGTCACTTTATTGGTTTATCCTAATCTTCCAACCCTCATTCAACATTCCTGCAGGTGATTCTTTCAACGACGGTGATCATCAATGAGGTAAACATACCTCATAGTCATATGCTTACCTGAGCTGTCTTACATGGCATAATATATTCAACAAGTGCAAATGATCGAACTCCGGGGTTTTCCGGAAATGACTAATGTGACAGGGGTGTCCAACGTGACATGATATAATGTGACTTTTTAAAAAAAAGTTAACCAGGAAAGCGTCACAGGAAAGTGTCACCTGCATGTTGGATTTGTAATCTTTCACATGAGCTACTTGAAGCATGAGAAATATAATAGACTATTAGTTAGACCGGACCGAAAGCCAAGTAGTTCAGTGGTTAATGCATCTGATACATGTTCGGGCTTCAGGGGAGGGCCTGGGTTCAAATCCCGGTACGATCATTTTTCTTGCATGTATCCTAATTTAAAATAGCTCATATCGGACACCCCCGAGTTTGATCGTTTCATGTTTCATTTCCATGAGCATGAGGCTGAGCCGCAGTCAACGAATAATGTCCAAGATGTCGACGTTGATATTCCCCATCCTCCGTCGGTGTAAAACATGAAATGCATGAAACGTAATACCAACTACACTACATAAGACATAGCTCCAGATCCAAGTCAATGGTCCCCATGTCAAGCGATCGAGGAGCCATCATCTCATCGTTCTCCGGCTGTGCATCCAACATGCCTTTTAGCCTTTAAGTTGGCCAGCCCATTCCCAGCTGCCACCTTTGCATTTTGTCACCCAGCCCCGCCCAAGGCCTTCGCATTCCTCATGAGGATGTCATCTCATAGTCTTATTGGCTTGTGAACATATTACAACATTGTAAAGGCCTCACATGACAAGAAAAACCTTGTGTTGTTCTCACAACGGCGTATGCTTTCAAGACAACTGGACATAAGACTGACGCGGCCTTATAATTTCGTAACAGCTGGTGTTAGAAGGGTGAGTGTATTGTAAGCACGTGCACAAAACTACAACGGGGTACAACTGCTCGTAAGAGGTTGTGACCTTATACCCGGACGCGTGAACCCCATGAGCACCACACTGCCTCACAATAATTTTCACAAATTGGTGATGATAATGTTGCTCACCCGCCCATGATCAGGTGTACGCCACTGTGTGGGCCCTGAAGTTACATAAAGATGAGGCACTTGTAAGTCGTAACTTGTGTACGTGACATTACCTCGACTGCCTCGAACACCTTTTGGAAACCTTTAAAGTCCCCGGCTGGGTTTCGAGGAGCGCCTCAATTACAGAGGCCGAAAATGATGTGTTGCCTATCTTCAGGGGGTCTTTGAAGAGAGGAATTGCTATGTCTTTCCATGGAAGGACCGTGAAGTTGCGGCGAAGGGTGTGAGGGGAAGGATAGGAAAGATGGAAAGTACGGAAACCCCCGTCGGGTACACTGAAGTCGGCATTCGGGTCGCCCCAACCGCCTAATCCGCTCAGAGGGTCAGAGTCCTTCCAGAACGAAGATTCAAAGAAGTCGGGTGCATCTATGCGGCTATCAGAATCGTAATGGGATAAAGACAAAGGATGGATGACCGATAGTCCAGTTCCAATACGGGAATTCGCCGGTATAATTGCACTTATTCTTCAGTGACTCCTCAAAGACGTGTAAGTACCAGCGATGCCAGGGAAGGAATTGCCCTGTGAAATGTATCTAAAGAAGGGCGCATTCAAATCAAATGGGATCGACAGGATTACCTCGAACCTACCCGAGTATTCAGATCCATGTGGATGTACACTAAATCTGTGGTAAATGCAGTCAGAACCCCGTCCCAGAAGAGGGAAGCCAATAAACCATCATAATATGAGCTTGACGCGTTGACCGGGGGAATGAGTGAAACTGAGGGATCTACGGATGGCGTCAGGGCCGAGTCATGAGGCAGTTTTGACAAGCACTGGATTTAGAACGTATATTCTTTCAGCAAGAAGACCGATGCGAGGGTGCTGTCCATACGCACATTGACAGCGCAGATCCATTCCGCTTTCTCCTTGGTACTGAATGCTCTCCATTCTCTCCGTATCGCAGGATTTTTACAGGAGTGCGGATAATAAGAGCAAGACGCGCTTACTGCGGACCAGAGAACGGCCAGAGCGACAGAAATAATTTGAATTTTGTGGACGCCGGACATGTCTGGGAGAGATGTTGTGTAAAATGGGGCACTTTGGCTTTGAGTCTATTTATTGAGTCGCCCGCATGAGCGGCAAGGATAGAAAATCTAGAAGCGACTGCCTGTATAAATTCCGAAGATTGCCATCAGGCAAAAAGACAATTGGTTAGCGAGCGCTGGCGAGAACCAGCGAAGATAAATTACCACTATAAAGCCACTAATTGGAAAATGGGCAAGACAAACCGTGGTATAAGTCAAACTCAACAGAGTCATCCACGCATCTCCCATGCCATATGCATGACGTACCTCCTGCACATGAAAATAACCGGGCATAACGGGGGACAGAAATGCTACAACGGGGCTGTCTTCCCCTGGCTGTGTGTCATACGGATTCTCTTGAAAATCGCCGGCATACACAATGTAAATGACCATGCTCTGAACACAGTCCAGTTGTCCAGTCACATCGTGGATATTATCATCCTTCACGCTGCCTTTTCAACAGCGTAGATGTCAAGAGAGTGAACGGGCCATCGTCCTCACCTCCTCCCTCTCACAACAACCCATTTTTAAGAGGCATATTGAACATCAAAAAGGATGTGAGAGGGAATGAGTTGCCCAACCTCAACCTGTTGTGGATGCCACTGGCTTCTCACAACCACCTCTTTCCAATAGCATACAGCACAGCGAAAACGTCGTGAGAGGGAACGAGCTACTCACTTAAGTCCTCAACAATTATTGAAAATCATTTCCGTTATTCCTCGCTAGCTCTCGCCAGTCAATTGTCTTTTTCCTGACGGCGGGTGAAGAGCACAAAACATTTCATTAACGCTTAGGAAGCGGGGGAAGAACGCTTTCATCTAGAGAAGCACGTCGCTTGGAAAATCATTAATCATTTTCAGAGGTTTGGGTTTGAAAGAAGCACTGACACAGTAAATGAAAGAGCGTTGTCCGATGGTCGGATTGTTGTCGCCTAACACAACATTCTGTGGATAAAGAATGCTTGTTGATGCCAATATCCCTACAAAATACTCGGGATGATGATTAATCTATCGGCAGGCATAGCAGGATCTCAGACATCCGTGTCCGAGACTAGTGGTCGCTTGCCAGAATCCGTCACAAGGTACTAAGGAAATGATTACCCTGGTGATAATAGGTCGTTAAACAAATTCAGAACGGAGGAAAGTATTGTTCTTCTCTGAGATGGTCCGTGACGATTGGCACCAGTCATGGTCTTACCTTACAGTAAGCGTCTAAAAAAAACAACCCATTATTACAAGTCTTAGTAAGTAAGTTTATATAGAATGTGGCGAAAAGAAAAAAAAACAACGATTGTGTCGGAGTCGAACTGTGAACGAACCGCATAATGATCGGATGTTGGAGAAGAGCGTACCTTCTGCATCTTCTCTTTCCATTGGGTTTTCTTTGAAACAGCCCTGCTAGCCCATACGATCAAGCATCCATAATGGGTATGAGGAGTCAATTAGTCAACTTGTAGAAGCGCAGCATACTCCGGTGCGATCAGGACACCGACAACATGCAAGACATATTGTCCTCGTCCTTGTCGTAAACACGAGACGAAACACTTTGAAGACCCAATAAAATGGTCGAGGAGAGGATACTGAACGGAGTAAGGCTGGGAAAGTATTTGTAAGCGAAGCGATCACGTGGTGACGCAGGTTACAGATGGCCGAAAATTACGTTTCATGCAAATTTCATGTTTTACTTGTACAATTACTGTAATATATCCTTGAAACGAAGGGTCCTCAATGCTTCAAACAAACGTGCTTCCTTTCCGAATCTAATAATCCAGATTCTTCTTTTCGGTGCCCTTGACTGTTGCCGTGCCTGTCATGCGTACGTAGCCTTTTATTCAGACTAACTTTTGTGACTCGGAATGGCACCGAATCGGTACACGCTTTACTCGTATACATAGCACAAGTAGCCACCGGTTATATTAATCAAGACGAGTTCCTCTGAATGGCCTCATCATTATGAGATGGGGCGTCCAAGGCGCGGACGCGTAGCGTCGGAGTTTGGAGTGAGGGGTCTTGGTGGCCGGATAGGAGCGAGGTATCGTCCTCATCCATCGTCCACCACATCCATCTTCTGCCACCTAGCAATGGTTTGTCGTAGCACATACTCAGCTCTCCTTCTGTAATTACACCCTCCCTCCAGTTCACGGATCGCTGCAGCGAGCGCGAGAGCCCTACCCGCCCGCGCAGCTCACCTCTCTGGCTGGATCCACAGGCTTCGCCCATCAATGTCGACGCAGGGGAAAAGTTTTGACGCACCACTGGGAGACCATGTGGGCCCTGGCGTACAATTTGATGGGGCACCAGTTGGGCATGCTCCGAGAAGATCACTAAAGGCCACAAATGGTTAGAAGTATCGAACGGTAGGTGACAATAAAGCGGCTTACCCGCCTACGATCGCGTGCACGCTACTGTGTGGGCCCTGGCGTTACTTCAGGATCAGCAATCCTATTTCAAACCATGTTAGGTGTTTGTAGTCCCCGGCAGGGGTCTCGAGGACCCCTCCAATTACAGATGCCGAAAATGACGTGTTACCAATCTTTTGGCGGTCCGTGACGGTAATGAATTGTATGTCTCTGAACAACAGGAGCATGGAGTTATGGCGAACATGGTGAGGAGAAGGGTAGGAAAGTTGTAAATTGCGGAAGCTCCCATCAGGCACGCTGTAATCAGGATTTGGATCACCCCAACCGCCTAATCCGCTCTTAGGGTCAGGATCCTGCCAAAACAAAGATTCATAGAAGTCAGGTGCATCTACGTCGGCATCAGAATCATAAATTCGAGGACGAGAGAAGTAAAACTACCGATGGTTCAATTCCAATATGGCGATACACCCACATATCTACACTTATTCTTCAGCGACTCTTCGAAGACGTGTAAGAGCCAGCGGTGCCACGGGAAGAACAGCCCTGGCCAATGAACCTGAAGAAAATACGTTTAGGAAAAGATAGTATGAATGGCATTCACTCCAATGCGCCCGGGTATTCAGGTCCATGTGGAGGTACACGAAGTCTGTGCAGAGTTAGGAGCGTCACCTCACGGAAAGCGAAGCCAATGATATAAACTATACCACCATAATATGAGCTTGACGCGTTGATGGAGGGAATCAGCGACACTAAGGGATCCACTGATGGGGTCAGAAAGGGCGGGAGTTTTATACGCACGTTGACAGCTAGCGCAGATCCATTCCGCTTTCTCCTCGGTGCTGAATGCTCTCCATTCTCTTCGTACTGCTGGTTTTGTACAGGAGCACGGATCATAAGAGCAAGACATGCCTACTCTAGACCAAAAAATGGCAAGGGCGACACAAAGAATTTTGTGGGTAAACATGGCTGAGCGAGATGTTGTGTCAACAAGCTCCGGGTTCTATTTATTGCCTTGATTCCTATGCCGCGTTTCAGGAAGTCCAGAAGACATCACCTGAGTGAAGTCCGACTAAAGTGGGAAAAGCACAGAACAATTCTTGGGCGTTTTGGAAAGCGGCGGAAAAGCGCTCTTATCCAGAGAAGACGAAAGTTCGAAAGGTGACACAGAAACCACGTCTGGTTTGGGTCACGTGGAGAGTGGAGAGATGACAATCCTATCCTACTCCTATACGCGCCTGCATAACTTTCCCTTCATCTTCATACTGTCTCCTACATACGCCATCAAGCCCTCGCTCGAGTTGCTTCTTTATTCCCAGGATTAATATCCTTTCTTGACATCGCCTCCCTCAAATAGTACAAATACAGGCAATATATCTTCTGAGTGGACTACTAGCAGCTCATCTCACTCGACTATGGACAGCCTCATCCGCTCTGCGAAGTCCGGTAACGATTGGACTGAGGATGACTTGCGAGCATACAACATCCAGGTACAGTACGAGGATGTGGCAACCTTCTTTGGGAATACCAACTTGCCCCTACCTGAAGTCGATGAGGAACTTCTCACCACGCTGGAGGCAAATGATATGTTGTCTACGCCCAATGCCACACTCATCCGCCTCCTTGATCACGCGATGATTCCTAATGGGGAGAAGTCGGCTGTCCGTGACTTTGCCTGCCAGCTATTTGATAAACTCGGCTACATCGGAGGGAATATCATAACTCGCACTCGAAGGAGTATTCCTTACCTCATCTGCGGGGAATGGAGGGTCACAATGACCGACGTCTGTCTCATCGAGGATGATGATATAATACTCGTCGTCCAGGAGGACAAGCGTTTTCATGCAGAAGACCTACCCAATCCGAGACCTCAATTTATTGGTGAGGCCATTGCCGCATTCTACTCTGACAATAACCGGAGACTGGCAGCGGGAGAGCCAGCCGTCGAGTCCAAGGCACGTAGCTCCTATAAATTTGCAGGTCTACTTTGCTCAATCGCCTCGTAGGTCATGCCTGACATCGTCCTAGCTGGTACAACGCCGATCTTCTACAAGATACCTGTCAGCAGCGACCTTGTGCAGCATGTGCGGCACGGGATATATCCGTCAGAACCTACCGTTGTTTCTGTCCTAGTTCCCAATCTCCCTGGGCCTCGTTACAATGAGGGCATGAAACCGCTTGACAATAGGCAGGTGATTTTTCGTTACTATGAAGCATTCAAGCGCATCGTGGGTATTGTTGGAGAGTAATCGTGACACATGCGATGCCATGTCTCTAGTAGCACTGTCAGTGTCACGAAGAAAATGAATCTTGTCTCGTTCATACCTGTTTTAACCCATAAGTTCCCTCTGTGGATGACAACGGCTAGACTATGGAATTACTGGTGGCGACCCATGCGAAGCATAAGTCGATGGCTAGAAGTAGTCAACACGAAATTGGATAAGGGCACACCATCTCCTGCCACTTGTTGTACTAGCAAAGACCCACGGTGTGTTGCGCAGGAAAGGCTTTTGGGCCTCTCACGGCTGGACTGGCGCCACAGCTCAGCAATCAAAGGTTGACAATAAGGGGATACAATAAGGGGGATACCAAACAGGTCCTATCGGTGCATATGCTCACTCCAGATCTGCTAGTAGCCATACCAGGCACCAATCCGCCAAGTCCGCCCGCCTCAATGCTCACAACTCCCTGCAAGGTAGCTAACTGGACGCACCGTTTCCCATTCACCTCCTTCACTTTGTCATTCACCTTGTACACAAACTCGGTAGGAAACACGATCTCCCTGTCGACGGCAGCAGGTAGACCGCTATGTTTGTCATACTGTACGGGCAAACATAACTTGGCAAAAGAGGATGAGGGATGGAGGTTGGACTCAACCCGATGGCTTTCCCAGGGGAGCCTAGAGTGCCGTAGGCGGAGACCCACTCTTACACGGAAGACGGTCGTAGGTGGGGTAAAGATATAACTGACTCTCTTAAAACCACGGTTTGAACGGGTTCGAACCCGCGTCCAGGGTTTCTCGGCGCTTAAAGCCTGTGCCAAATAATCACGATGCCAACCACCGTGCATCGACGTCCTTTGACCAGTTGACCCTTGACTGGCTTGACCCCCCTTCCTTCATTCCATTCCTCTGAACCAAAGATCACGAACGATCTGTGCCCTCCATGTCGTCAACTGTGCAAGCAACATCCTCAACGTCCTCCACCTCCAACATCCAATTGATAACCAATGCCTTGGTCGACTATGCAAACATAACTGGAATAGACCTTTCCAAGAATCCCTTCGCTACCACGATCGAACACGCAGATTCTCCCGGGTCTATCCTAGAACTGCTCCAAGAACGAGAGAAGGCATTCAAGGACTATCGGAAAGAAAATCGGAGATTAATCAGTTGCCTCAGCCCGGCGGTGAATGTCATCCAGGCGTTCTCGGGTATTTTAGGCGAGGTGTCCAGCCTGGTAAGTCAAACATGGCATCTGGTAACCCTTTTAACGCGACCTCGTCAGGTCCCTTTCCCACCGGCCAAAGCATTGTTCGTTGGGATCGATGTCCTCCTCTCTGTTCGTCCTTTTTATAGGCTCTTTAACCACTTTCCTTATATATGAGTTTGCCAGGCCGCCAGTGCGGTCACGATGAGTTACGACGCCCTCCTGGACCTCTTTGAGAGCCTGGGGAATTTCCTCAAGCGTCTGGAGGTCTATACGACAATCCCGCCTACTCCGATGATGATGGATCTCATCGTCAAAATAATGGTTGAGTTATTTTCGGTGCTTGCCTTGGCTACAAAACAAATTAAGCAGGGGCGGTTCAGTGAGTGCGCCGTCAGATATACGTTACTTATGCTCAAAGTGTTACAGAGAAATTTGCGAAGAAGTTGTGGGGAAAGGGAAAGACAAGATGCAGGCTGCCCTCGAGAGATTGGACCGGTTAACGAAGGATGAAGGACTGTCGGCTGTTGCACAGACGTTGGGTGTCGTCCATGGTATTGCGGATAATATGAGGGTGGTTATGGGAGGTGCGCCATATTTTCATGCTTTCTCGCAGATTATTGTCTAAATATCTGTTCGATTAGATGGAAAGGCACTGACGGGTGGTATCGGACAGAATTCGGGTAGGTGTCTCGCGCAAAACAGGTATCCCCCTGACTGACTGGAGGGCGTTGTCGCTCTTCACCAAGCATCAAACGAAATGAATAAGATGAGACGTATGTTGTTTCCCACTCTCCCTTTTGTTTCCGAGACCGACAGTATTCTTTAGGTGACCAGCTGCAAAACTGGCTGTCTCCTCCTGATCCGTCGACGAATCAAAACTTTGCTTCGAAAGCACGACATAATGGAACCGCAGCATGGTTCTTTGAGAGCAGTTCGTTAACAGAATGGAAGGCGAACGGGTCACTCTTGTGGATTCACGGAAAACGTACGTCTTTTGAAATACCGATGAGTGCCCTACATCTATAACTTGTTGATCGTACAGCGGGCTCAGGAAAGAGCACACTTCTGTACGTCAGAACTTTATTGGATTCGAGGTTATTCATAGGGCCTACTAGATCTGCGATTATTCAAGACGTCCAGGGCATGCAAGCAGCGGGATTGGCCACTCTGGCCTACTATTACTTTGACTTCCGGGATGTGAAAAAGCAAGACTGCTTTGGCCTTCTCTCCTCCCTCGTTTTGCAGCTCTCTGACGAATCGGATTCTTGTTACAACGTCCTCTCCAAGTTATATTCAAACAACAATCGCGGTATGCAGAAACCCGACGTTGGTGTGCTGAAAAAATGTTTGGCGGATATGCTGAGTCTGCCAGGGCAAGGCACGATTTATATCATTGTCGACGGTCTCGACGAATGTCCCAATTTCCCAGGGACACCGTCCGCTCGTGAGGATGTTCTGGGGTTTGTTGAAGAAATGGTCAATTTGAAACTTCGGAATGTTAATCTATGTGTGGCGAGTAGACCGGAGATGGATATCCGATTGGTGCTCGAGTCGTTGACAACTCTCAAGATTTCTCTTCATGACGAGATTGGCCAAAAGAATGACATCACTGAATACATTAACTCTATCGTCCGTTCGGACCGGAACATGCGGAGATGGAAGGAGGAGGACAAACAACTTGTCGTTGATACTCTATCTAGCAAAGCGGATGGCATGTAAGTCATCTCATACTGTCTCTTATCTCAGGCTTCACAATAGACGCTCAAATGGTCTCGTAGGTTTCGCTGGGCGGTCTGCCAGGTTGACAGGCTGCGTCGCACGCTTCCTGCGAGTATTCGGAAAGTCTTAAACGACTTGCCGAAGACATTGGACGAGACTTACAGCCGTACCCTGCTTGGTATTGATGAAGAGAAACGCGAATATGGCTTACGACTTTTCCGATGTCTCGCGGTGTCTATTCGCCCTCTTCGTGTCGAAGAGCTCGCAGAGATTCTTGCAATTCAGTTCGACGAGGAAGCGCTCCCTACATTTAACACAGATTGGCGTCCAGCATGCGCAGAAGAAACGATTATGTCCGTATGTTCCAGTCTCATCGCCATCGTCGACAGGGGAAGCCATCGAGTGGTACAATTCTCTCACTTCTCCGTCAAGGAGTACTTGACATCGGAGCGACTCGCAGCGGCTGAAGAGCGTCTTTCGTACTATCACATTCTCCCCGAACCCGCTCATACCATCTTTGCACACGCCAGTCTCAGTGTCCTCCTCCACCTCGACGACGAAATCGACAGAGATACCATAGCTCGCTTTCCCCTTGCCCCGTATGCCGCTCGGCACTGGGTCGATCACGCCCAGTTTAGGAACGTATCATCGCACATCAAGGAGGTAATGAAGCGCTTATTTGATCCCGCAAAGCCACATTTCAAGGCATGGGTCTGGCTATACGATATCGACCATCATTGGATACAGCCCATGCCCACGATACATCCGACGCGACTTGAGGCTATGCCACTTTATTATGCGTCTCTGTGCGGGTTTGTTGGTCTCGCGGAGCACCTGGTCGCTGCCTATCCACGGGACGTCAATAGCAAAGGCGGTTCTCACACAACTCCATTACATGCCGCTTCAGTCAAGGGACATTTCGAAGTCGCATCGCTTCTCCTTAGAAATGGTGCCGATCCCGACTCTCGTGATCATCTCGGCAGGGTTCCGCTTCATAGCGTGTCACAGGGCGGAGAGCTCGTCACGGTGAAATCATCACTCGAGATCGCGCGTCTCCTCGTTAATTCCGGCGCCGATGTGAATGCCCCCGACGATGAAGGCTGGGCCCCGCTCCACGCGGCAGCAGAATCTGGGTATCGTGAGATTGTGGAACTGCTACTTGGATCTGGTGCAAGTCTTGATGCCCTGAATATGAAGCAAGAGACACCGTTGGATATCTCCTGTTTTAGCGGGAAGTTTGACGTGACACAGTTCCTTATAGATCGTGGCTCAGACATCAATTCCCGAGACGAGAGGGCTTCATTCCATTACACGCTGCATCACAACATGGACACGTTGACGTCGCACGGCTCTTGATAGACCGCGGCGCTGATGTGAACGCACGCGAGACGAGATGTTGGACTCCTCTGCATCAGGCGTCGCGTTATGGATACCTGGACCTCGCACGGCTCTTGATAGACCGTGGCGCCGATGTGAACGCACCCGCTGCACGGCTCTTATTAGACCACAGTGCCGAGGTGAACGCACTCAGACCAGATCGATGGACTACGCTACATCCCGCGTCCCATTGCGGCGCAAATGTTGACAGCAAGCAGTTGACTCCCTTGAGCATGGCATCGTGGTTTGGGCACCTCGATATAGCACGCTTCCTGATCGAGAAAGGCGCAACCGTGTCTGCCTCGGATAAGGAAGGCGACACTCCGTTCCACTTGGTGTCGCGTCAGGGGCATCTCCACCTCACGAAGTTCTTGCTGGAGTGTGGCATCGATATCGACATCCGGAATGGACACGGGCAGACGTCCCTGTACCTGGCATCTAGCAACGGGAAGCTCGATGTTGCGCGCTTTCTGATCGAGCAAGGAGCAGATATCCATATTGGAGACAGCGATAATTCGAATCCTCTGCACATCGCATCGCTAAACGGACACCTGGACGTCGTGCAACTGATGATCGACAGCGGCATCCCTGTCGACGTTCGGAACGGAACCCAAATGACCCCGTTAGCATTGGCGTCAAGCAAGGGTAAAGCCGAAGTCGGGCGCTTCCTCATCCATCGAGGAGCCGACTTGAATGTGCGGGACAACCAGAGCCAGGCACCTTTACACCTCGCCTCACAACATGGACACCTTGACATGGCACGGCTGTTGCTTGATCACGGAGTTGATCCGAACATCAAGGGCAATGACCTCTGGAGTCCCTTACATCTAGCATCTGCCAATGACCACCTCAAAGTTGCCGAGTTGCTGGTCCAGCGTGGCGCAAATGTCGACGTATCCGATGACAAGCAAGAAACTCCTCTCTATCAAGCAGTAACGAATGGGAACGCCGCGATCGCTCGTCTCCTGATCGACCACGGAGCAACGGTGCATACTGCGGACATCTACGGCTGGACTGTATTGCATGCGGCGTCGCGATGTGGGCATCTCGGAGTTGTAAAGCTGTTGCTTCGACAGGGTGCTGATATCGACGTGCTCGACAAGGCCGGTAGAAGTGCGGCCGAGTTGGCATCGGAGAATGGGCAAGCTAAGGTTGCGAAGTTCATTTCCGAGTACAAAGCGAATGCAGATACTCGAAGCGAGTTACTGTCCACGACATTTGACACCGTTGAGTATGACGCGGGGACAATGGAAAAGAGGGGCAAAGATTTTGTTACACGCTGCCGCAGAAGAGGGCAACATTGACACCGTGGAGTCATTGCTCGAACGGGGAATAGATATCGATTCCCGCAATGCAAGTAACGAGACTCCGTTAAAAAGAGCCGCCGCTAAAGGGAACGTCGATGTCGTGCGCTTGCTCATCGATCGGGATGCGGAGGTGGATTCACGTGATGATAAGGGGTGGACCCCACTGCAAGTAGCATCACGATACGGACACCTTGAGGTCTCCCGGATTCTTCTCGATCACGGCGCAAACGTAAACTCAAGGAGGCAGGACTATTGGACGCCGATGCACCTCTCAGCAGCCAATGGATACCTCGAGGTCGTGAAACTGTTACTTGAACGTGGCGCGGACATACATGCAATAACCGCGGAGGGTGGAACAGCATATCATCTATCGTTGCTGACAGGAAATCCAGAGATTGCAGAACTACTTCGCAAGAAAGCCGCGGGCAGACCCGGAGAAATGTCCGACGAAGACCTGAATGCGTTATCTGACTGACGCTTTGATTTTAGCCCTTAGAGGAAGCACAGTTTGGAAGGAAATATCTTGCACTCGCGTGTAACTCTAATTTGGGTGTAGAATAGGATTTTGTTGAGTGGTGCGGGTCACAACCTCATCCTCATTATAAAAGCATCAAATTTTGTTTCCTTGGTCATTAAGAGGTGCTGCGTGAGGTTCTCACGTGACTAGCTCGAAAGTGGAGCGCGAGCTATGTAGACAACGACATCGCACCTCAATAGGGGCGGCACTATTTCACTCAGACACTCACTCACCCATGGTGAACCTCATCCGCTCTGCAAAGTCCGGCAATGATTGGACTGAGAACGACTTGGAGGCATACAATATCCAATTACGGTTCGAAGACGCGGCCGCCTTCTTTGGGGACTCCATCTTGCCACTGCCTGAAATCGACGAAGAGATCTTGACTACACTAGAGGCAGACGATATGAGGTACGGCAGTAACGCAGAACTAATCAACCTTCTCGACCTGGCGATGGGGTTTTCTGAGGAGCCCGCCGTCAATGACTTTGTAGTCGAACTATTTAAACGACTCGGCTACGTAAAACGCAACAGAGTAGCTCGCACTCAAAAGGATATCTCATTCTTCAACAGCGGAGAATGGAAGTACACAAAGGCCGATATCTGTCTCCTCGATCTTTTACAAGATGATATACTTCTCGTCGTCCAGGAGGACAAGCGTTCTCTTCCAGATGAACTACGCGATCCCGGACCCCAACTTATTGCTAAGGCCATCGCCGCATTCGACCGCAACAATCATCTGCAACGGCATGCGGAAGAGCAGACCGTCTGCCCTAAGGCATGTAGCTCCGATAAATTTGCAGGTGTTCTCCTCTCATTTGCTTTGTAGATCATGCCTGGCATTGTCCTAGTTGGTACGATGCCAACCTTTTTCAAGATCCCTGTCACTAGCAACCTCGTACGCCACGTGCAGTACGGCACATACCCGCCGCAACCTACTGTTGTTTCCATATATGTTCCAGATCTCCCTAGGCCTCGTAACCGTTACAAGGAGGGCATGAGACCTCTTGACAATAGGCAGGCGCTTCTTCGTTACTACGAGGCGTTCAAATGCATTGTGGGCATCAAGCAAAAAGATTGATCGGCAATCGCGCTGCCCTGCGACTCGGATACACTAGACGACTTAATTAGACCTCAGTAATTGAAACTGTTGGCCTGGTCTGTCATACTACAGTCAACTATGTCTCGGAATCTCGGCTGTTCAAACCAGTTTAAACTTATGTCTTTTTTATAACATACCTTTTCCATCCACCGTTTAAATGGAAAATGTCCGATTCAACTTCTTTCAAGAGTGCATCTGATCGATATAGGGCGTACGGGCAGTATGAACCATCAGGCCGTCACTTGGGTTACCGGCTGCATTTCACGATGTTGGGTGTAAAGTTGGTAGGCGGCCCGACACCCTGGAATTTTAAGAACAAGAGACAGGTAGACAGCAGGGGTGAAGACGAAGGCGAGGGTGGTATGGGGGTGTCAGCAAAGGCAAGGAGTCGTGTGCGAGAACGCGAGTACTGTTGAGGGCAAGGGTGGAAGGTACACATCATTGCCAGGTCTGTCAAGTGTGAGTCACTCGAAGGAGCATTTTTGACGGCAAGAAGCGGCCCGGGAATCGACTAATGGTCAACCAACTAAACGGTCAATTACAGTACAGTAATGTTTCCAAACAGCTATAATCACTACGCAAACTAGTTTATTTGTGAAGGATAAAGTGCACGGAAATATAACGACACCATAAGCTGACTTTTCATGCTTTCCGACTCTAACCCAGCTATTTTCAGTGCGATTTTTGGATCCCACGGCGTGCATTTTCCGACCCTAAGGTGAGGTAGAAAGAACAGTATTATTGTGATAATCACCTTCGAAGGAGATGATCACAACAATACTGTTCTTTCCTCCTGGTTCGGAATCAGCGGATGGCAACAACCCAACCGTCTCAATCATTTCACCATCTGCCCCGGAAGCCGTTACGTCTACCAGCTCCTCCACTCGCCTGCCAACGGAAGAATGGGTGTTCCTCAAGGGTAGCAACGAATATCGGCAGACTTGGTCGTGGCAATCTAGAAGAATTTTGTACGGCCCGAGTCGGCGGGTGGAGTTTTTGAAGCCACGTGATAGACCGACAAAGTTTTATATTAATCGCCGGTACTGTACTGCCTGTGTCACGTACGGCCTATTCTCGTTTCTCGTGCCGCTTTCCATGGACTCGAAGAAGTTAAGCCGGCCGACGCTTGATGAAAGAACCCATCAGGACGACCCTGCCGTACTACATGTGAACGCAGAAAGCACTTTTCTCAGTTTTCTGGGCAGGGCCTGGAAATATGCCTGTGGGAAGGAGGCAAGCAGCTTAACATTCCGTGTCTGTACTCATCCTGATTATTGTTGCGGACATACTCTCTGCCTTGAATGATCCATTCGGCATCAAATACATCGATGTTCTCTTTCTCCGTGTCAGTGGTATCAAGGGTACTGGACTTGTTACTGTGGAATCAAGAGCTCTTACAATCCACACCAGCAAATCATCATCGCCATCACATGTTTTTCGTCGGAAGTACAACAGTACTATGCTCTAACTTCTGATAGGTTTACTTTCTAGTTCCCACTTCACATTATAGGGAAAACAAAAGAAGTTTTATTCTCGCTCTCGGGCACGATGACGATGTTCTCAAAACTGGTCATCTGCGCTGAAAGTATGCTACCGCGGCGGTCTACCCGTTGCCCTCGACAGGACGATCGCCTCCCCTACTGAGTTTGGGTATGTGAATGAGAAGTAAGTTAGTGGGGGGGGAGCAACGTGTGAGGATTTGCGTGCTGCGTGCGATAAATCGAAGAAGAGTACGTTCTTCCGTCTTGCGTTTCCTTGCATGGAGTTTGTCGTATTCTCGTTGCAGAGATCATCACACCCTTCACGTACACGAAAAATCAAATGAGACATCATCATCATCGTCTATCTTAGCACCTGGGAGCGATTGGAACGCTAAGAGGTGTGGCTTCTCGGTGGCGAGGGTATATACTCAAAATCTCTCAACTGCTATCAGAAACGCATGCTTGGCATAGCGCCTACCTATATAGTTGAACTAAGCTACTATACACTAGTACCGTTAAGAAGTAACTTTGCATCCAGGATATCGCAGAAATTCTCCGAGGCGAGAAAATTATGGGGATGTCCGAGTCATCCGCATCCTCCATCAACTGCGCGATGATATCTGCAGCCCCACTCATCTTCAGGACACGAGCAACGGCAAGTTGAAGATTGCATAGCAACGGCAGGGGCCCAACTCCGAGTCGCGATCCTTCAGTTCCTAGTCCGAACTCGATGCGATCACCATCCCGTAACCGAATGATTGTCGGGCCAATGTATGGAACAAAGGGAACCCTCCTATAGACGTATTCGACCTGGACCCGAGGTAAGCCAAGTCAGAATACAACTGACTTCATGGCTCGCACCGTCCCATTGTCGTTCTGAGCCTCAATCCCCATTTTAACTTATCATATGCGTCATGCGCATTCATCTCTAGGTTCACAACATTCCCGATTCCATTCAAATGTTGGATAACGAGGTCCCTCGTTTCATTTCCAGCAAACATGGCGATACACTTCAGTGTATCTGGCTAGAGAAAATATGTCCGTAAATGGGCTGAGCAAAGAGCGCGAAACTAACCTTTCCAAGAACCGAGTTAGGAAAGACATGAGCCAGTATCGGATCAGAGTACTCGTCGCCAAGGGCATGGTTGAACCTCACTCCAGTCAGTGCACATGAGTAGCCATCGCGTTTGAACGCCTAGATCACAATATTATGAGCACTTGGAAGAGGTTGGATGACTTTAGAATAACTAAGGACTTGAGAGCTGCCTGCTTCCGCACTCCGAATCTTGCAGTTTCGACAACAGCTAGGAGTTCGTCCGTTTCCATGTTGACAACATCGCTAACTGAATGAGGTGTGCCACGTCCTGATTTAGATCCCTCTGGATTCATAACTGCCGTGGTGTCGGGTGTAAGCGTCTCGGTACAGGGATGGTCATACGCTTACACGCAATTCCGAAATGGGTAAAATACTCTGCCGCCATGTCGAATACCGGTGTAAAGTCAACCTCATTTTGGTCTATCCCCTGAAACAACGCAATTGAGGACTGGTTGAATGGTACCGCGAGCGGACTTCGACTGAGTTTGTCGACTGGATAAGTCGGTTTGACGAGGATATCAGACCAGAACAATCTCGACACACCATTTCCCTTGAGCGTAGGATGACATTCACTCACTCGTTCCCAAAATTGATCCATAATGGTGCCACCGAAGCGCTGTGACTCCTTGATCAAGAAAGATAATAGCTTGAGTGAGACCGCCTCGTAGTGGCCACCTTGCTTCTCTGTTTTCAGGATACGCCGCGTGGCCGGCCACTCCCAAGACTCCGCATCTTCTAAAACTGACAGCGCGTGGTTGTCCATCAATGATGACAGTTGGGTGGTAGTAACGAGTCGTGTTTGTACTGTGTACATACTTTTCGGAGTTTATTGTCTTTTTCAGGTAATCTGCCACAACAAGAATAAACGTAAATAAATCTCTACTGTAGCTCTTTCCCTTCATCTTCACACACACCATCGAGCCCTTGCTTGAGTTGCTTCTTCACGTCCAGCGTCACCTCCCTCAAATACAGGCAATATATTTTTCTGACCCACTGAGCCTTTCAAGCTTTCACACTGTTTCATCAAAGGAAGAGGGTTGATTTTTCTCATTATTAGGCGGTGATTCAACCGACCATATATTACCACCCCTAATCGTATCACCTGCTCGATCTGACTGTTTACTCGTATGGCAGGGTCGTCCAAATGGGGGCTCTTTCCTCAAGCGCGGAACGTCCGTCGGCTTGTCTTCTTCGAGTCCATCTTGCTCTCTTGTGAGCAAATCCTCTTGTGACAGATATCTAGCCTGCTCAACATCCCGAGTCTGTACACTTACTCCAATTATTGTTGCGGGCATACTCTCTGCCTCGAATCATTGCCACCACGTGTCTCTCGTCGGAAGTACAACAGGATGCCCTAACTTCTGATAGGTTCGCTTTCTAGTTCCCAATTCACATTGTGGGAAAAATAAAAAGGAAATTTATTCTCGCTCTCAGGGCACGACGAATATGTTCTCAAAAATGGTCATCCTTGCTTAAAATATGCTACCGTGGCGGTCTACCCGTCGCCCTCAACAGGACGATTGCCTTCCCTACTGAGTTTGTGCATGTGAATGAGAAGGAACTTAGTAGGGGAGCGACGGTGTGAGGATTTGCGTGCTGCGTGCGATAAATCGAAGAAATGTACGTTCTTCCGTTTTGCGTTTCCTTGCATGGGTTTGTCGTCCTGTCCTTGTCATTACACCATTCATGTAGACGAAGGTCAATTGAGACACCATCGATACGTCATCATCATTATCATCGTCTATCTTAGCATCTGCAGAGCGATCGGAACGCTAAGAGGTGTGGCTTCTCGGTGGCGAGGGGTATATACCCAAAATATCTCAACTACTATCAGAAACGCATGCTCGACATAGCACCTGCCTATAGAGTCCAACTCAACAACTTGCAAATATACCACTAAGTTATTATACGCAAGTACCGTTAAGGAGTAACTTTGCATCCAGGATATCGCAGAAATTCTCCGAGGCGAGAAAATTATGGGGGATGTCCGAGTCATCTGCATCCTCTATCAACCGCGCGATGATATCTTCAGCCCCACTCATCTTCAGGACACGAGCAACGGCAAGTTGAAGATTGCATAGCAGCGGCAGGGGCCCAACTCCGAGTCGCGATCCTTCAGTTCCTTGTCCGAACGCGATGCGATCACCATCCCGTAACCGAATGATTGTCGGGCCAATGTGTAGAACAAAGGGGACCCTCCTATAGACGTATTCGACCTGGGACCCCGAGGTGAGCCATATCAGAACACAACTGACTTCATAGTTCGCACCGTTCCATTGTCGTTCTGAGCCTCAATCCCCATTTCAGCTCATCGTAGGCAGCATGCGCATCCCTCTGTAGGTTCACAACATTCCCGATTCCATTTAAATGTTGAATAACGAGTCCCTCGTTTTCATTCCAGCAAACGAGGCGATACACTTCAGTGTATCCGCTAGAGGAAATAGGTCCGCAAATGGACTGTGCAAAGAGCGCGAAACTAACCTTTCCAAGAACCGAGTTAGGAATGACTTGCGCCAGTATCGGATCAGAGTACTCGTCGCCAGGGCATGGTTGAACCTCACTCCAGTCAGTGCACATGAGTAACATCGCGTTTGAACGCCTAGACCACATAATTATGGCGCTTGGAAGGGGTTGGATGACTTTAGAATAACTAAGGACTTGAGAGCTGCCTGCTTCCGCACTCCGAATCCTGCAGTTTCGGCCACAGCTAGAGTTCGTTCATTTCCATGTTGACAATATCGCTAACTGAATGAGGTGTGTCACGTCCTGATTTAGATCCCCCTGGATTCATAACTGCCGTGGTGTCGGGTGTAAGCGTCTCGGTACAGGGATGGTCGTGCGCTTACACGCGATTCCGAGATGGGTAAATACTCTGCCGCCATGTCAAATACCGGTGTAAAGTCAACCCATTTCGGTCTATCCCCTGAAACAACGTCATTGAGGACTGGTTGGATGGTACCGCCAGCGGACTTCGACTGAGTTTGTCGACTGGATAAGTCGGTTTGACGAGGATATCAGACCAGAGCAATCTCGACACACCATTTTCCTTGAGCTTATGATGACATTCACTCACTCGTTCCCAAAATTGATCCATAATGGTGCCACCGAAGTGCTGTGACTCCTTAATCAAGAAAGATAATAGCTTGGTGAGGTCGCCTCGTCGTGTCCGCCTTGCTTCTCT
>JAGKRU010000169.1:0-47534 GCA_022884055.1 Russula griseocarnosa | reverse complement strand
CATCAGCAGGACCTAATGACGTGCCCTTGGCTCATATCACATGGTTATGCCCGGAAACATCGTAACCCTTGATCACTCTCTTAAACGCGCGTCTCGAAAGTTGAGTAAGAAAGCCTCTAATTGAGGTCGGCTCAGTCTAGGAATTTCGGGATTGCACTGACGATCCAAAGGGCCAGAAGTTCGCAGGATCATACCTGCATCCAGTCAGCCAGAGCAAAGGCGTTAAGGCTATGAAAAGGGAAAGGTTACGGGTTTGCCGATCACTCGGAATTTCTTATTTGCGACCTTTTTTATTCTATTTTAAAACGGTGTTGCCGCCAAGTCAATACAATATATGATGGAGTCCAGAAGTCGCGTCAGGATCGTAACAAATGCGACGATACAAATAGCAGAGAAACTCGTAAAGGTACCAACTAACGTGCAGAAACACCAGTACAGGAGGTGTCCAAACCGAAGCTGCAAGGATCGAGCATAGATTGTATTCAGGTACTCACACATATAACAACGGAATTCGAGAAACAGCAATAAACGGGGGCTAATCAAGAGACCGACTAGCGTGGCTTCCGCAGAGGTTGCACAAAGGCTTCAGAGCACTGCGTTAACCACGCTCCATAAGTATCCCTAGCCTCGATATTCGGAACACAGTATTGTCAAAAGATCTGCCGATGTCTATCCACTCTATCAGCAAGACCATATCATGTGAGACACTAGATTGAATCTAGTGACTCTACATAATCGACACGGGTGCCATGCTAAGACATCTGGTTGGAGCTACGACAAAGGCTACAAGCTGAGCTCGTAAGTCACTCACAGTTGATCTGCTCCAAAGAGTTCAAATTAGCCATACGAGCTAACATTGGCTTCTGTCAAGTCTTCACTCTGATCCCCTGATACAAATCATTGATCCCATATCCCGAGCGATCATAACAGTGTGACAAGTTACAATGCGGCTCTCTGTCCGATTAAGCCATCTTGTACGCTTGTATCGTACGACAGGCTGTAAGCTTCCATCTCAGATCTGTGTGACTCCCGTGTTATTCTCGTTTCGTATTGATCTTAGAGGTCGCCAAACGCGTCAGCCGTGATTCCTCTATCTTCTGACTCGAGACTAAATGCATAGGAGTGATTCAGCCGACGTGCGGGGGCCTGCTCCTCTGCACGACCTTCCGCGTCGCTATTCTGAATCGATCTTCTGTTATACGATGTCTCGCGTGTGTCTTGTTAATGCCTCCTCTCTAAATGCAAGAGACTTGTTATTCGCTATCGTTACCGTGGAGCAGTCTCACTGGAGACACGTCACCTCCTCGGGTAGAACAGCTTAAAATTAGTTCACAATGTTAAAGTTACTCCATACTGTTCTCCGTCTATCGCTTTCTAGCGTCTCCATACTCAGTCCACTCAGAGACTGTTTTTATTTGTAGAAGATCGTTCTTGGACAGCGAAGCTCTCAAGTCAGCATCTCGTCTAATCATTGATCGACTAGGGTCGCCCTCCACAGGAGACGCAGCCAATAGATCACGCCCTCGCTTCCTCCCGGCGTCCTCTGGTCTAACACTACTCCTCACGAAGGGTAACTTCCGCCAAAATCTCGTCAGCAGCAAACTTTTTCCTCTGATCCCTAATATTGGTGAACAAATGGAGACCATATGCTGAGACCTCGATCTAGATGGATCTAAGGGCTTATGCAATAAAGGAGCTTATCCATGAAGGCTCTACACAATCCATACGCAAGCTACATCTCCTTGTCGGCAAAACATCGGCTCTCAGTAGCGCGATCAACTGCGCGCTCCACTCAGCCACTCTAGTAAGTTTCTTCCAATACCAAAGTACAGGTGGCGATCCGTACGACGAGCTCGAGGAGTTCTACCTCAAGGACAAGAATTTACAGCATAACCGACCAAACCAAGATCATCTTGCTCGAACGAATTACAAACGACATAAACAAGACAGGAATAAGCATACCTGGTCTTCTTGAAACCCGACGAAACTACAATCAAACGCACATCAACAATTGTGTCATGTCAGTACAGGTTACAAGATCCACGTACTCCAACAACAGACAACTTCCTTATTAGGATAAGAATCGACACCACATAATTTCATACGACTCGAGCAGCATCGGACGCACCCAAAGCCAGGACTCCCACCAGCCCTACCAAGACAGAGACATCCTAAACGAAGACGACAGAGCACCAAGCCCTTCAGAACCCCCAGGAAGATAGGGAAACAACCATTTCGGAACGACTGAACAGACCGATCGACCAGACCATCAGACACAAGGCCCGCGTGCAAAATTGACAGAACCCCGAGTAACCCATCCTCCTGGAGCGACCGAAATTCTCTTTTCCTAGCTAGCCCCAATTCAAAAATCCTAATAACCCCACCGCGTCTCCAGCAACAACACTAATACAACAAACGTCAACCCCGCCCTCACCAGCACCAGAACCTCTTTCCAACCCACAACGGTGACACAGAAAACCCGGCTACCGCCGAAAAATCCTCATAAACGCCCTTCAAAATAACGCCTTCAAAACGACTCCCACCCTCCAACCCTGAGGAGGAGCGGAGGCGGAGCGAGGGAGCGGGGTCGTGGAGTGGAAGGCGATGAGGAGGAGACAGAAATGCCAGAATTACCAGTGACCGGCAGCAGCACGCAGTCACAACAAATGCGATGCGACCACGATCCCTTGAATAGGACAGACGGCAAAGCCGACCCTTCATCGAAGACGTCAAAATCGTACTATTCACTGCTAACACAGTGACGTCTGGCAGGACACATATATCCCCCTATGAAGAAGATCGCATTCACCCTACACAACATTGAAAGACCACGACGTGCAGGATGGCGTACCGAGCAGCGGAAATTTCTAACCACTTAGACCCCGCGTGTGACAACGTCCCACGCTTATGGAACAATTCCTGGACGAACTCCAGATGCACAATTCCAAACACGCCAAAAAGAAGAACGGGCACGCCACTAACTACCAAACCTCACTCTATGCTACAGTGATCAAAATTGACAGAATACATCAGCAAAATTCAAAGTAATTGTCCCGCAACCTGGCAACAACTACGCACTACGGAAACCCCGGAGACATAAGACATTCCTAGCAGAATGACGCCGGATACCCTCAAGGACGTAAAAAAGGGCTCCACGGTTTGAACCTACCTGCCATCAAGCGAAAGGGCGGTTTCCCAGAGCGTCCAAGCACAGAATGAGGCTCAAACAAATCCTAGCCCCAGCAGCAGCAGAAGGGGACAGGCCATCACCCCCCCCTCTATCAAGGCACAGGAGTTCCAACAAAGGCACCCCCACGACATTTCTACGACCACAACAACCCAAATCGGCAGGTACTGCGAACTACAGACCGCCCAGCGACCTGCAATACAACCTCAAACGCCCCGCGCATTGGATAACAACAAAATCCTATCCCTATGACTTGCGAGGAAACGCACTTGCTTCTCCCTCATCTGTAGCCCTGGGACGTAATCATACTTGCAGACCAACAACACCCAGCTCCAGCGGGCAGCTTTCAGTGCGTACAACTATGCTCACTTTGCCAGAATGTCCCGATCGCCCAAATCACATGAACAAGAACACAAATTCACCTCATGTACTTCGCAGCCATAAGATCCGTACGAGAGAATACCAAGAACACCGAAATCGACCGTGCATGCCACATTAAAAAAAGCCAAAAATGGACTCCATACCTTCACGAACCGAAAACAACTACCAGAGTTGGGACAAGCTCTTTCAAACCCGGAGGATTTTTCAAACAGTCTACTATTCTGCCTTAATTTGAACGAACGCTTAAAGATGAAATGCATATATCCTCAGCCGAAAAATCAATTGACAGTCCGCTGCTTACTCAGACAAAAGCGCAAACAGGGCCCAAATCGTCGCCTTGATCGATTCAGGAGCGACCAGGAAAAATTCCTCAATCTCTCCCTTGCGAAAGTGGCTACGACTTCCCATCAAACAACTTTGATGAACCAAAGAGCCGCTCGATATAGTTGAGATATACGGAAAACAGCAGGAGAATAGCAGTTATTATACTGGACTTACAGCGTCACCACGGGACTAAGCGTACCCAACTCACTTCTTCCTCACGACCTAGGCAAACAAACCAAGCAATCCTAGGATACTCATGAGTCGCGCGTGCAAACCCGAACATCGACTGGCTAAAGATGGATTCGACCCCTACACTCAACTACCCATCATCTTGCGGGCCCCAAGTGCAGACAAGGCTTCCGGTTTGCTCCCACGGACAGCGAAACATACCTCACAAAGAAACAACTAGGAACCGGCCGGTACTACATACGGATCGGTGGGTACTATTCACCCCCAAAACCTAACAACAAACAAACCAAAGGAACCATACCACCCTGCTCTTTGCCAGACACAAAAAGTATTCAGCGAAGAACTCAATCACAGCGCCACAACGCCACACGTATCTGGCACCACGCGATAGACTACCCCCCGGAGCACCAGAAACCTTGCAGCCGCTGTCTCCTTACCCCTCAATCAGCGCAGAGCAAAGAGAAATGCACCAATTTGTTCGAGAGCACTCGACGATGAACTATCCGAGAATTCCTGGGAAGTCCTTACGCCGCCAACTTCTCTCTTTTGTTAAAAAGAAGCGATTGTAAATTATACGCCTCCGTCCACAGACTATCCGCCCGATCAACAAGTGGACTAGAGAAGAACCGCAAACGTACCCCCCTCATTCCCCAAACCATCCGATCGACTCCAGTGGCTGCCACCCCTGTTCACCAAGTTCGACGATCCGATGCGGCTACAACTCAATATCTAGACTTAAACCTGGCGCGATAAATGGCACATGGCCTGCATTCCTCACCACCGAGCTGGCCCTCTTGAGCCCAACTGTAATGTTCTTATGGCTTCATCCATACTCCCCCGCCACCTTTCAAATGATATGATGAACACATAGCTCCTGGAGGTGGCACAAGTCTGGCTGTCAGGTCCTTATATGGATGACATCGCAATCCACACGAAGCCCACTTAGCGGGAGCTACTGGAAAAACCAAACCATCAGACCTACAACGAGAATGTGAATCGAGATTCTAACCCACCATTTCTCGAGCGTACCTATGGAACGTCATAGCCTCCACCCGCATTCTCATTCTCACACTTAAACTTCCGAGACATGCTTGCACCTACTGTGTCCGTCTTTATCTGACCCTTTGCAAGTCAACCAGTAAACCTAGATACTAGGCTCATCTTGTCAACAACTCTCTCCTTATGGACCTCAAAATCTTCGATAGCGCGTCCCACAATGGCCAGTTCCCAAACTACAAACACCCACCGACTTTCTATATTCACTCGAAATATTTCCTCGGATCCACTTGGCTAAGTAAAAATCCTCAATATCTACCAACGTGATTACTCTTCTAATTAGTTAAATACTCTAGACTCGTCACACCAGACCACCATTCACTCCTCCCGGCATCTCACAAAGAGACACACACCAACCATCCAGATTCAAGAGCCCGCGCACGCCGATCGTATAAAGGAGCAATTCAGCGCACTCTCAAAAACACCAATATTAGCGTCCGGCATGTACACCCGCGGTCCCTCAACAGCTTCATTATGCACACCCCCCAATCTCCTGGACACATTAACAATACGATGGGAACCACATAGTGCTTGAGTCTCTACCTGCAGAACTTTTCGCTACCTGGCTTCGGGGCTAAAGTAGCGTGGCGCCTACTTACTCTCAGCAGCGGCAGAGAACTCCAGTTGCACCTCTCATATTCACCGCCGACGACCAAACTTGCGCCGCTAACGCCGCAACTTCAAGCCTAAGTTTCCCCTGCGCATCGCTTACACTATAGCGCCATAACTACTCGAGCAACCCTTCACCCCCACATCTGAGCGAACTACGACATTTAATTGAACACATGTATACTCCTTCGACGTATATCCTTATAAAAATCTCCAATGACTACTTCTATGACTCCTGGCTGAAGATGCTCACCAGTGAGCCCGGAGTTGGGGTGGCAAAAGAAAGAACCCCTGATCTCACATACTCCCCACGAAAGCCAGTCATGCGACATCCTCCCAGTACTCGGAAATCCCAAGACAACCCTAACACACCACGCACACGACCCGATCAGAATCACCGCACTGTCACTACCAGCCGAATCCTACATGCTGCGAGCTACGATATTCTAATTTTCACGAATACACATACTCTCGCTTGAGCGGAAGTTCCGGCTTCCCATGATTATCACAAAAAAGTACCGTTCCAGCGCACGGCCCATCACTTCCCACCCGCTAACAGCCGTCGATCATTCTTTTGTCCACCTATCCACGCACCACACCGGACAGACCACAGCCAAATGACGCCCAACTGCTCAAGCACGCGTCAGATGACAACAAATCAGCGGGCGCGAGAATTCCCACCAGTCTGACCATCAGACAAGCCCTCTACATCATACACCACTACGTATATGTACCTAACGCATGGAACAATGAACGTATGTCATCTCACGGTGCTACCCTGCATCGATGAATTCCTCCATAGCATCAACGCGCAGTCCATCCTGAGTAGCAGCCCTTAATCGCGAATGACAAAACCATACGAATTCCAACAGGTATGCCACTCAGGAATGAGATCAATGATCGCCCAAATCATCATCTTAAGTTACAAGTTACACTTCGCCCAAGTGGACCAAGCCCTGTCAGCAAAACAAAATCCCATAACCATCGGAGAAAACGCTCCGCATCGGGTCTCAATCCGAAATCCCCGCACGTCGCAAAAAGCAGAGCTGTTGATATGCGCCCTCCCATTCGCATTTGACAAATAGCCTCTTATGGCATCTACAGATCACATCCAGACAACACACCTGACGGCTTTCTAAGCAACAGCAACTCAACAGGGAAATAACGCATATCCAAATGCTTCAAGCTAGCTGCCAACCTAACCCTTGGGCCAGAACCACATAACAAACAATCAATCCCTTCGCGACTAATGGCTTGTATACTGAGTTCTCCCCCTTAAGCCCCAGGAATCTACCCCTATTCAAAGTCTACATCCTCCTTGTTCACAAGCAACTCCAGCTACCGCTGATCGCGCAACGGCAATCGCTCAGACGCGTACCTACGTAACACACGATAATCTATCCACAATAGGTTATTATCATCTTTCAAACGCGAATACATTACCACAAAATGATTACTACTACGTTTTCACTGATGAGGCGATAAACCATGAAGCATGAAGTGTACGGAGTTTGCGGACGCATTCGGAAATTTTTTATTTGCCGCCCTTTTTTTTTTTCGAAAAATGGCGCCGCCAAGGTTATCGAACACGCTGTAAGGGCGTGGGTCAAATTGACCTCAGTGACAACTTCAGAATTTGAAGTTTAAGGGGATGGGGGGTGCCACTCCAGAGCTGACAGATCTTTAGTTCTCGGTACAGTATATCGAACAGCGCGGATGTTCCCGACTCGTTCCTGGTGAATCTGCATGACGTCCGCGATCACTTCACTTGAATTGGATTCCATTTCCATGGTTAACAAGACTTTTTTGTTCGCCACTCACCTCGTCATACTTTCTCTGGAGAACGTCCTGGATCATGGGTCATTTCCTCCTCCCCGATAAAGCAGACATCCTGCCGTGACGATACTTTCTGTCCTTGCTCTCACTCATTTTAAATTCAAGGGGTCAGCAAATACTTGGAGGTCCTCGTGGCCCGCATCGATGTTCCTCAACTCAACTTCTTACGTATATATTTCTTCTCCAAAGTCCCCAAGCCCTCCGACCCAGCATCTTCCTCAGCCACGTGGAGGAAGAACACCTTAGTATCCGTGCACTTGACTCCAATGAGCCTGCTCCTGCGCTCAAATGCCAGTGCCCTCTGTATACGCTCGTCATCATACCCTCCTCTAGTCCATCACTTCAGTGCTCCAAATGAACGGCCGCAACGGGGCCGATTCGGAAGGCCGCGACCTGCTTGATGTGTAGGGTGAAATAAGCCTGAGCGTAAGGGCATTGTCGAGTCCCCCAGCTTGGCTACGTGCTCAGTGGGAATGAACTTGGAGTGCGGCATTGCGACTGTGGGTGTCCTATTCGTTTTTATTTCTGAGTGACAGTACTGAGTAAAAAAGGCACGGACCATTCAAGTCGACGGACAATCGAGTAACGTTGTGACTCACTTGCGAACCTGCCAGGCTGTCCCAATGAAAGTAAAAGTGAGACCTCTTTATGGTGGACGGTACTGTATGTGATAATGACTCTTGAAGCGTTGAGAATGATAGCAACACAATTTTTCACCGAACAGTGTCCATGTCGTCGTCGTCGTCGTGAGATCGCGTGGATTTAATAGAATTCAAATTATAATTAAATCTCGATTTGGAACGAGTTTTCCGCGTAGCGAATATGAATTCTTCCCTTAACACCGAATTTTCGTTCGTTAAAGAAGTCTTAACAGCCCTGTTCAAAAGGGTGCCCCTCAAAAGAATCCCCAACTTCCGCGGCCAGACCCCTGCCTCTTTCTGAGTCAGTAAGCCCTTCATCATTTCACAACCACACTAGGTCCCCAATGGCCCAATCCCCGTAGATTCTTATTCTAAAGGCTGTTTACAACTGAGGTGTTTAACTATCAGATGTGGGAGTACGTCCTTAGTGCTGAAATGAAAAAGGACGAGGAGGGCGCAGCTAGCGCGAGTGCGATAAAGTAAGCGGAGAAGGGGAGCAACGCGTGGTCGGACAGAAGAAGAGGCTTGCGATGGGTGAACGGTGTGAACTCCGATAATCCTATTCCAGTCTGTAGTAGTCGTCTTATAAGTCCCAGAAGGGGGCTAAAAATGTAAGCAACAAATACAATAGCGGACAATAACGAGCGGTGATAAGATAGTGTCGCGTAACATGTGAATATGATCATGGGCATGTGAGCCTATTGTCGAGCGTGATCGGTCTCAGTCTCATATTTCCAGCACTTAGTGCATCGCCCTTCAGTGCAATCAGTGGCCACTGACCGACTTTGATCCGATGACAGATGCGTGCACTTGTCGGTGCGCCGGCGATGTTACATCATGTTGTGGATCAATTGAAAGACAATACTTCGTCTGAATCTTCAATTCGTTTATACACCTGAAGAGATAGTCTGTACATCTGTCCAACTTTGCCTCTCGTCGCTTGGTACCATGTCTATAAAAAAAAATCATGTGCAGGGATAACATCGTTGGACTTAAGTCTAGGCGAATCGTCGCTGCACGACAGCTCTCCGGCCAAAATATGACCATTTCCTCCTGGGAATAAACGATGACTCGAAGAATGCTTGGGGTGACGGGTAGGTCGATGGTGGATACATACTCTCCGCTTTCTATCCGGTAGCATTCGTTGTTGCCTCTCCCTTATTACATTCCACTCATGGAGACAGCAACCCGGTCATTCAGTATTCAGTAGTTGGAAATAGATCATCTTGACGTAGCCGGCTATCTCCCTTTTTACCAGGACCCAATCGTACATTTCGTAACGGGGTGGCGTCACGTTCTTGATCCTGTTCGTGCTCGGGGGCAGGGCGAGGCCTGTGTTAGACACCAACACCGACACGCCTTCTACGGTCAACTTTAAAGCCTCTCTACAACAAATCGTGGTGAAAATTCGAGGCAATCATTACCTTCTGCGTCTTGGCTAATGCAGACATCTTGCTCCAGGTGTCATCCAGTATCATCGTCCAACAGAATACGGTACTTGCCGAGGTTGTCATTTTCCTCAAGTTGGGACAACGAGCTTGACGGCCCTGGACGCACAATGAACGGAACAGCAAAACAGATCATGCTATTATACAAGGCCTTGCAACTAGAGCATTTACAAAGCCCGTCGACAGCACGTAGTCTAATAAATTATTCAATCCATCACTTGTCCTGCAAGTTTGGTCTATTCACGGCCAAACCCTAGTTCGGAAGTTAGCAAGTCCTTCTCGTACAAGGAGACTGAGAAAGAGAGACGTACGAAATCACTTTTCATCCAGAAATGGGCGCAAGGCTAGCCGCCGCCGTGGTGGCTGCTGCAGAGGCCGTCGCGGCGGCCAACCAGGGTCTGTCGCTGTGGACGTCACAGTATTCGTCGCAGAGGCCAATCCAGTGTCCGTCGCAGTGGCCGACGCAGTTTCTGTCGCAGATGCCTTATTATCAAAGACCCCGGTGAGCTGACCAATCAAGCCGCCGGCAACTACTGGGGCGAGGTCGGACACTATTGAGGGGACCTTGGGCACTGAGGGGGTTTGGGCACTGAGAGCTTGGGCACCCGCACTAATTCAGACGTTAGCAAAGCCTTCCTCTACGGCCTCACGAAGCTGAGACTGAGAAAGGGGAACTTACGATCTGCACTGTCCCGCTCTGAGATCGGAATGGCAGCAGCATTGACAGACGTCAAAGCGAGGATAAAGAGGGAAACGAATGATTTGGAGAACATCTCGACAAGACAATAAGGAATATGAACTCGTAGGAGGGCTGGACGAGAGCGCTTAGGACTCGGACTTGCAAAGTGAAGTGACAAGGAATTGCAGGAAAAGAACGAAAAAATAGTAAAGACTGAGAGGCACCTGTCCTCTGAAGATGAAAACTAGAATGGGGTGAAAGCGCTGCTGTTGAACAAGAGCAGTCCTGAGTCCTGAGTTTTTATACATGCCAGACTCGAAAAGCGTGATGGATTTGCGGAAGGCCCCAGGGAGAGAGAGGAGCCGCAGCCGCGCTAGAGCTGAGCTCGCGCAGGAGTTGTAGCGACTGTGTGTGCTCGAATACCTGGTTATCCTCCCAACCGGCACAGACCATTTGCGTTTCATGAAATGGTGCCTAGTTGTTTCTTTCTGCTACCGGCAGTGCTCATACGTGCTGCCAGCAACTAGTGTGAATTATGAATTCACCTTACCCAAAAGGCAAACTAGAGTTGTGTATTTCCTAGGCGAGTAGCCATAGTAAAGTGGTTTTTCAGAGAGAAGGAGCCCTAGAGCAATACGCCGAACCACTCTTGGCCAACGCAAATGTACTGCTCCGTTGACGCGATCTTCCAGAACCGTAGAACGCAGCGGCCATCCTCTGCTCAAATCGTTTGCGTATTCGCCAGGAATGACAGTCTGCCGCGCACTTGAAGAACGGCACTTCTCGAGAGTACCGAGAGACACGTACGAGCACGAAAGCGTCATAATCGACGTTGGGCCTAAAGGCTAGATGATGTCGATGGGTCCTTTGTCCGCTGTTCCACTGCCCTGCGTACGCTATGCGATAATCTTGGCTATTACCGTCTTTCAAACGTCAACATCATTCTTCGGCGCTACTTCCCTAGCTTTAGGGGCTAGGGAAATAGCGCTGAAGAATGATGTATTGTTGCTTTGGGGGGGTTTAGCACCAGGGGAGGCATAACTAAACAGGTCGAGCTCCGCTTCCATTCCCGGGTTGCCGCTTAATTTGTCAATGCAACTGAGCACAGTTCTTTTTGCGCTCCATCGCCTCAAGTACATCATGGACGCTCCGAACCTCCAGTGCAGGAAGCTATGGCAACATGGTCCAGTTACATCATGGAGAAGGTGGAGCGCTCCAGGACCTCCACCACTGACCGTTAGAGGACTGTGCTTGTAATCGGTTGTCGTGCAGGTGATAAAGGTAGAGGACGATCAGGTATGATCGCAAGGGGTTGCAAAGAAGGGAAAACGAGCTGGGATTTCAGGGGAAAAAAATTTGTATGCATAAATCGACCGCAACTCGCGCAGAAGTACCTCAATAGAGGTTGCAGGTACCGATTAATGCGTTAACGGGTTACCGTGGGTTAGGCGGGCTGCGTAGTCTCGTTGGAGTGACAATGCAAGGAGAGCGCGATTGCGCAAAAGCGACGAGGTTAGGGCGTTAACTAAGCTCGTTAAGACGGTGGCCCGCCAAAATCAGTTTTCAAAATGCCGGTTTTGCTAAATTTGGATGCGGCCGGGCCGGTGAATGAGAATATGAGATAGATTCGGGTATCAATTGATCAGGATACATTTTATCTAATGTAAGTCAATCATCGTCTCCGAGATCGTAGTTGCATACATATCTGCACTGCGCGGCTGTATCCAAGAGGCATTCTGAGGGCAGGGCTAGTCTCATCTCAGGAAAAACGTCATTTGATAATTTGACTAATTTAGCATCGCTGCTACGTACTCCTACGTGACCGCCTCTGTGCTTCTTTGCACGCTTTGCGGAATACAAATTCAAAATTTTAAGAATAAGGGGGCGATAATGTCTGGGCTAGCGCTATGTGCACTGCGTTGGCAGCGCACCTGAGGTCTGACTAGGCTTGACTGGGCCTGGGCCCCGGCGTGGGATAACGCGGCGAGCAGCGGGGGCCTGTCTTCATTTTTTTTCTTTCTAATCCGAATATATTCCGCGGGCGTACAAGGCCACGCCTTCTTATGGTCACCTTTAAAGCCTGCTCTACAACAAATCGTGACTGGTGGAAATTCGAGGCAATTACCTTCTGCGGCCCGGCCAATGATGCGGTGCAGACATTTTGCTCTAGGCGTTATCCAACATAATCGCCCAATAGAATACAGTACTTGCCATATTCCTCAAGTTGGGTCAATAAGCTTGACGGCCCTGGACACACAATGAACGGAACAGCAACATAGATCATACTATTATCTATAAGGTATATATATAGGGCCTTGCATCTAGAGCATTTACAAAGCCTGTCGAGAGCACGCATTCCGATAAATTAGTCTATTCAATCCATCATTATCTTGCAAGTTTGGTCGACTCGCGGGTAAACCCTAGGTCGGGAGTTAGCATGTCTTTTCGTACAAGGAGGGCGAGAAAGAGAAACGTACGAAATCACTTTTCATTCGCCAGTGGGGTCAGCCGTGGCGGTGGCGGATGCAGAGTCAGTCGCGGTGGCCGTCGCAGAATCGGTGACGGTGGCGGATGCAGAGTCCGTAGCGGAGGCAGTCGCGGAGTCCGTTGCAGAGGCAGACGCGCTGTCAGTTGCGGAGGCAGATGCGCTGTCAGTTGCAGAGGCAGAGGCGGAGTCCGTCGCGGAGGCCGATGCAGAGTCCGTTGCAGAGGCAGACGCGGAGTCTGTTGCGGAGGCTGACGCGGAGTCCGTTGCAGAGGCAGAAGCACTGTCCGTTGCGGAGGCAGAAGCGCTGTCCGTTGCAGAGGCAGAAGCACTGTCCGTTGCGGAGGCAGAAGCGCTGTCCGTTGCAGAGGCGGAGGCGGAGTCCGTCGCGGAGGCTGATGCAGAGCCCGTCGCGTTGGCCGATGCGGATGCGGACGAGACGGGTGGCAAACCGATCGTCACGGAGACCGGGGTGCAGAGGCTGAAGCAGAGGCCGGGGTGCAGAGGAGGCCGACGCGGAGGCCGGGGTGCAGAAGAGGCCGACGCAGAGGCCGGGGTGCAGAGGAGGCCGACGCAGAGGCCGGGGTGCAGAGGAGGCCGACGCAGAGGCCGGGGTGCGGAGGAGGCCGAAGCAGAGGCCGGAGGTGCAGAAGAGGCCGACGCAGAGGCCGGGGTGCGGAGGAGGCCGACGCAGTGGCCGACGCGGCCGACTTCGTGGTCTTCGTTTTAATGGTCTCCGGTGGACTGACGGACTTGATGGTCTTCGGTGGCGGTGGTTTGATGGTCTTTGGTGGTGGTGGTAGCTTGACAGTCTTCGGTGGCTTCGGTACCGGTAACTCTGATTCAGAGGTTAGCAAAGTTTTCCTCGTACAGCAAGTAAAATAAGAGGAACATACTGAGTCGCTTAACTACCAAAGGGGTCGGCGCAGCGGCCCGCTCTGAGATCGGCGGCAAGAGGGGCGATGCAGTGACCGGTTCACACTCCTGGCGGCGGGCAAACCCTAGATCGGAAGTTAGCAATGTCCATCTCGTATAATGAGGAGGCCGAGGAACTGACGAGGAGCAATGGTAGCAGCATTGACGGAGGACGTCAATGCAAGGACTAAGAGCGCAATGGATGGTTTGGAGATCATCTCGACAAGACTATTAATAGGGTGGAATAGGAACGTGTAGGACTCGGACCGGCCAAGTGAATGGAAGTAAGAAAAAGATAGAACGAAAAGAACGAATTTGACAAAAGATAGAGATAGAGGCACCTGTCCTCTGAAGATGAGACCGAATTAGAGTATGAACTATGAAAGCTGTTGCTGAACAGAGCAGGGCTGAGGCTTGAGGCTTTTATACATGCGAAGTCTCGACAAGCGCTCTGGCAGTATCATCGTTGTGGAAGCACCGGCAAAACGGTAAATGTCGGTTCGTGTCAGGAACCACCAGATGGTTCCTTAATGGGACCAAATGCGGATATAGTCAAATACCTGATACAGTAACCATCACACAGCTTTTATCCTGCAACACATGCGGAGGCAATCAAGTCACCAAGAATGTATTATGACGAACAAACTTTTACTGTCGTGCCAAGCAACTTCCATGGTGATTGTTGGTGTCCACACTGGAGACGTCGGCCAGTCGTCGGCTCCGGCGGGTAGGAGAGTGAACGTCAGCGCTTCAGCGGTTACCGGTTACCTGTCATCTACCAACTTGAACCAGTCAGCGCCAGTCAGCCTCGTAAGCGTACAGCATGCCGAGAAAAATAAAATAAAACCAGTGCCCAATCTTTTGTGTTGCTATCGAACGCTGCAACTTCAATCAGCCATCGACTTTGAATTACGGTCGTAGCGACTCGGTGCTCGAATATCTGGCTGTCCTCCCAACCGTCATCAAAGCCCGTGGTCCACTTGCGTTTTTTGAATTGGTGGCTTCATTGTACCTTTATTTCTTCTGCTGCGGTCGCTCACGCATGCTACCGGCGGCCAATACGAAGACTGAATTTATCCCATACCAAACGCAAGTTCCAGTTGTGTGTTTCCTGAACAACGAACAACCGTAGTAGCGCAGTTTTTCAGAAAGTAGTTCGGGAACAGTACGGACCACTCTTCTGCAACCGCCATCACGGATGTATTGCTCCCATCGATCCCGTCGGCACGATCTTCAAGCACCATAGAACGCGGCAGCCATCCTCAAATCGTTTTCCCATTCGCTAGGAATGTCCAGACTTTGTCGCGCACCTGAAGAACGGAAGTAACCTGAGAGCAGCGAGACACGTATCAGCACGAAAGCACCGTTATCGACGTTTGAAGTTTGAATAGCGTCGATAGCCGTGCTTATCGCAAGGTGGTGGACGCCCTGCGCCGTATCCCCATCATCCAGCGCTATGAGGCTGGCGAAAATAACGCCGGAAGAAGACGAGGAAGTCACGCCAAAGAAAAAGCCCTGAGAAGAGGCCTCGGAAAAAGGGTGTATCTTCGCTTCCATTCCCCGGGCTCGCTTAAACTGTCAACGCGCCGAGAAAACAGTTCTTTTGCTTCCTAGATTGCCCTTGCCTTCCACAAGGGACAGTGACGCAAAAAACCAATCGCGAGACAGATTAGGCACCAGCATCATGGACGCTGCGAAGAAGCACAAAAATGGAATCACGAGCATCTAGCAACATTGCGTCATGGGAAAGCGGGACAGTCCAGTTTCGCCGCCACCACGGCACCACCGACCTTTCGGGACTTGGTGACTGATTGCCGTGACTGATTGCCGTATAGGTGGGTAAGTGAGCTGAGAGGAGAGATCACGGCCTCAGCGGGGTGGCGAAGTGTAGCTGATGGAGCAACGTGATTCATTTGGAAATTGGAAGCCGAAGCAAGCAAGCAACCTTGTAAAACACGGCGATCATCCGATAAAATCGGATGCGATGTAGATTGCGTGCCAAGGGTCACAGAAAATGGTAAAACGTTGCTGTTGGCGAACACGGGTGATGGACAAATGCGAATGAACCGGTGTGGTGACAAGCACGTCGTGATCTCTTTTTTTTTCGCTTTGAGAAATTACTAGAGAAAAAAGATTACCTGAAATCGCATGTTGGATTAAGTATTAGGAGTGCATTGGTCGTGACACTTACTTGGAAAAGCCAAAATAAAGAGCCACACTCAAACCCAACCGATCTCGTCCCAGAGCCCTCACTCTCGAGATCATCCTGTTCGCCTAAGTGACCTCCAAAACGCACGTGGGTTGGGCAGGAACAGTTGTCTCCGACCGGATTCCCTCGATTTTTCAGCCCAAAAACCCCCTGAACCTGTCCTTCCCCTCGTTGCTATTCTCAACACACGCTACCAGAGGTCTCCATTCCCCGCACACTAAGATGAGTCAGTGAGAGCGGGCAGTCTGGCTGGCCCTGATATGGGACTGCGTAGGGCCCGGATCGCGCGGAGGCGAGGCCTACTCGTGGGCGAACGATGATAAAGTGTACCTCCGCTACTACCTCGTGGAGGCGAACGAACAAATGGAGATGGGATGTGCTTCGACGCATCCCACAATATTACAGTAAACAACGAGGCACTGTTCGGCATCAAAGTGGCAAACACCTGCCAATGTTGTTACGTTATGGTCGTTGGGTGACGACAACAGCTCGGGTTTTGTGGCTCTCACCGTATCACAAGTTCCTTCTTTGAGAACTTCGCATCGAGTCATTGTAATGCCTCTACCCCCATAGAGCATAGAAGAATCACTGGGGCCTGCCTGAAGACGAGTTTGTAAAGAAATGAATTATGAAGGACGTCGACGTTGGCGGCAAATTGGGAAGGACGCGTATTCGATCTGAGGCACGTGATCTCGTTGCCAACGCTCGGCTAGTGCTGCCAGTGCGTCGCAACTGCGGCAACTCCATCATACATGCCCTGGATCATCCACTGTATCCTACTGGACTCCTGCTCAGAAGGCTCGTTAATGGCAGAAAACCATAGAACATTGCTTGACAGGCAAGAAATTGACCAGCTAATGTCGACGTGCGTTCTTTGAGTGACTCGGACACCGCGGAACAATTTTTGCCTTCTATGTAGGTGAAGTCCAAGAGATAGAGGCATGGCAATCGCTTGTGCACGTGTGTCAACGATGGTGAAACATCGTATATGGGTCACCGAGTCGCCTGAATCTCCGACTTTTTTGCAGACCCTAAATACCCAGGACCGACATGCTGGATGTCTGGCCAGCCTTGCCTCCCATTATCAAAGGCAAAATCTCAACATCGGTCGTGGGTAACGTCGTTGCTCTTCTCGGGCACCACAATCGCGTGTGTCGAATTGACCTCAGAGCGACAAGAATTACTATTTCAGGATGTTTTTAGCAGCGGTGGGGGCGTCATTCCCGACTCGTTCTCGGGTAGATCTGCACGATGCCTGCGATGACTTCCCTTGAATTTCTCGCCTCGTGCCCCTGGACAATCCCGACTGACACAAAGCCGCCACCATGCATACCCATACGTTCTCTCTACCCTATTCTAGTCCCTGCTTTATACTTATATCTTGTCTCTAGTAGACCCTTATCACCGACAGTAGCGCGCATGTATATAAGACCGCCCTCCCGCTCGTCGAAACTCTCAAGTTCATTCATCGTTGTGGACAATATTTTCCTGACCGCGGAAAGGATCGCCCGCATCCTTCGAGGGTCCATTGGAGGTGCAATGACAGAAGCGTGGCCACCCAGCATTTCCTTGAAGACACCTCAGCCATGGGAAGCTATCCAGGACGATATTGAGCAGTTTGTTGCTGCACATCGGGTCTCTGTTATACTCTTACCGTCTGCTTCTAAGAAACGTGTAACGTGATATTCGAGATCAGGTCGAAGATGGTATGCGCTCTCCTTCTCCTTACTTTTCACTCGTTGACTGTTTCCTGATTTGTTATAATTGCCGTGATTCGGACGCGCTAGTATGGAACGTCGTGACAACCCAGTCGTATAATAGGTTTCAAAAGACATCTTGACTCAAATACTCGCTTTTTAATCGTGATATGATAGCAAGTCGCACCCTTGGACCCTGCGTTCTAGTGGGCGCTCGGGGACACCCTTGCATACTAGACATTGATACCATCTGTTAGAAATGCAGTCACCGCAGCAGGGGTAGGTACTGACTGCTCACGTATTTATGTGATTACTTCTGTCCTAGTACTAGGACTCAACTCTTTCTCTTCAACGTCGGACGTCTACGTAGGCTTCAGCATCTACAATACGTAGTAAATCCTGTGTTTAGTCGGCGCATCACGCGCCCATAGGTTAGTCCGACTCACTGAATGCTCTCTTCGAAGCTGAGTCCCAGATTACCCAACACCAGGGGTGTGCACAACCACATTTCTTTCCCTCACCCGGGTCAGGCGATGGCTACAGCGCGCTAAGTAGGGCTGACATTACTTCACTCACAAGTTTAGTAATTAGTTCCGAAATTGCCAACGCTTTCCGCTATTGACTAGGAAATGTCGGAAAGAGCTGTGCGATGTGATTTCATCCACGTCTCCAGCCGCATTTAGTGCATCTTGCGTTGTATACGTGCTAGTGTGCCTTCAGCGCGTGTATAAAAAGCGGCAGGCTCTTCAGGCCCCAGTCTGACTCACGTCCAACAAAGTGACCACTTTCATTCTCGGTTCTTGCATTTTCAGAGAAAGATCATTCGTCTCCTACTGTTCTTTGACATGTTCTCCAAGTCATTCATCGCCCTCATATCTGTTTTTGCTTTGACGAGGACCTCCGTCAATGCGCATGGTTTCTTTGCTCCTGCTCTCGGCGTCGGAGGACCACCGACAGTGGACGACGTTCAGATACCTTCTTCTTCTTCTCCTTGCGGAAATGTAGGCATCTCCGATAACCTCGACACTTCCACCGTTGCTGCGGCCACGGCAGAGGGAGAATTTTTCATTGACATCACAAACTTCGGGTGAGTATCTTCCATCCACATATATTTCTCATCGATGAATAGGTTTGCTGATGTGGAAACCTTTAGTACTGACGGTGGTTTGCGAGCCGTCGAGGTTGTCAAAATAGATTCATCCGGAACGGGAGATAACTTTGACACCATAGGTACGATTATTTCCAACGGTGACGCTGTACGTGCTGTCTGTCGTGCTCCCTACCCTTGTACTCACTCATGTTTCCTAGAATCCTACGACAGATACTACGCAGCAGCTTCTCGTCCAGCTTGCTGCCAGTACCGTGTGCACAGGTGGAACCGACGGAAACCTTTGTCTTGTATCCTTTATTATGACTGATGGCTTCGGGAATTGCGTCGTAGTCTCTCAACCACCAGGTACTGGAGTGGGGAACTCTGCATCCGCCTCGGAGACTGGCGAAGTTGCCGCTATGGAGGCTACAAATGTTGCCAATACCCGCAAGCGATCCTGTGAGTTATGGTTTCTCGGCCACGCTACATGAGAGGGACTCAACTAACTTCCGAACTAGTGCTTTCTGTTTCGTAGACTAAACCTGCAAGACAAATGAGTGGAGAGAATGAATTAGTTCGATCAAATGTATATATATGCTCGCTAGGTCTTTTACTATGCTCTAGTTACGGAGTCCTATATAGCGTGATCCATGTAGTTGATTGTGCGTCGATTGCCGTCATCCCAACTTTGAGGAACTCTGATAACTTCGGCAAGTATTATTTCAAAGTATAACGTGGTCTTGAAAGCAGGCCCGTGACAAGGCGGTGATTTGATCAGAAGGGCTGCCTTAACCGCGTCTTGGGTTCGGCGAAACCCTCTATTCCCCAACTTTAGTCTTTAGTCATGAGTGTCGTTGTCATCGTGAAGATCACGTGAATCTAATAGTATTCAAATTATAATAAAAGCTCAATATTGAGTGCTCAATTTTGGAACGAGTTTTCCGCGTAGTGAAAATGAATTCTTGAGGGTCACCGGTCACCCTTTTGAACAGGACTGTTAAGACTTCTTTAACGAACGAAAATTCGGTGTTGAGGAGAAAAGGGACTAGAGTCATGCATGAGCACACTAGGCGGATCGTCGCTGCACGACAGCTCTCCGTCAAAACATGACCGGATGACCATTACCTCCTGGGAAATAAACGATGACTCGGAGTGACGGCTAGGTCGATGGTGGATACATACTCTCCGCTTTCTATCCCGGTAGCGTTCATTGTTGCCTCTCCCTTATTACATTCCACTCATGACAACCTGGTTATTCAGTTGTTGGAAATAGATCATCTTGACCACGTACCTGGATATCTCCCTTTCAACCCAGACCCAATCGTACATTTCGTAACGGGTGGCATCACGTCCTTGAATTCTGCATCCTGTTCGTGCTCGGGGAAGGGCAAGGCCCTTCGAGGCAGATACCTATGTGTGCTAGACACCAACACCGACACGCCTTCTTACGGTCAACTACAAGCCTCCTCTACAACAAATCGTGATGCAAATTCGAAGCAATCACTACCTTCTGCGGCTTGGCTAATGCAGACCTCTTGCTCCAGGTGTCATCCAGTATAATCAGTACTTGCCGAGGTTGCCATTCTCTTCACAATGAGTTTGACGGCCCTGGACACATAATAACGGAAAAACGACGTAGATCACGCTATCAAATAAGGCCTTGCAACTAGAGCATTTACAAAGCCTGACGAGAGCATACTTTCCAATAAATTAGTCTATTCTATACTCCACTTGTCCTGAAAGTTTGGTTTATTCGCGGGCAAACCCTATTTCCGAAGTTAGCAAGTCCTTTTTGTACAAAGAGACTGAGAAAGAGACGTACGAAATCACTTTTCATTCGGCAGCGGGGTCAAGGTTACTCGCCGTCGTGGAGGCCGATGCAGGGCCCGTCGTGGTGGTCAACACAGAGTCCGTCGTGTTGGCCGAGGAAGAGCCCGGGCCTGTCAAGTTGGCCGAACAAGGGCCCGTTGCAGAATACGACGCAGAGACTGTCGTGGTGGCCGAGGAAGAGCCCGGGCCCGTAATGGTGGCCGAACAAGAACCCGTCGCGGAGGTCAATGCAGGGCCTGTTGCGGAGCCCAACGCAGAGTCCGTCGCGTTGGCCGACGCGGAGGGCGGCATAGAAGCCGACGAGCATGGCACAGAGACGGTGTTGGAGGCCGGAGCAGAGGCTGACGCGGAGGGTGGCGCAGAGGCCGTTGAAGGGACCGAGTTTGTGGCCCATTCAGTGGCATTCGGCGGTAAAGAGGGCGATGCGATAGCTGACCCATAGTCCTGGCGGGCAATCGCTAGATCGGAAGTTAGCAAAGTCCTTCTCATAGAACAAGGCTGAAAAAGAACTGACCAACAGGGACAATGGCAGCAGCATTGACGGATTCGGAGGACGTCAATGCGAGGATGAAGAGAGCAACGAGTGGTTTGGAGATCATCTCGACAAGACAATAGGGTGGAATGTGAACGCGTAGGGCGCGGTTGCAGGAAAAGAACGGGTAACTCGGATAGAGATTGCAGAGGAAGTACCTGTCCTCTGAAGATGAAAAGTGAAGATTGTTGTTGAACAAGAGCAGGGCTGAGGCCTGAGGCTTTTATACATGGCCAGACATGTAAAACCGTGATGGATTGCGGGAAGCCCCGGGGAGATAGCGGAGCCTCAGCCGGGGTAGAGCTGAGCTTGCGGAGCGACATCAGGAAAAACGGGTGCTAGCGAGTGTTACAGTTAGCGCGTTAGCGAGTGGTAGCGAGGGATAATTTGAAGTGGACTAACCAAATAAGTTAATTGATCTATCATACTGTATCTCTCGCTAGCATTCGTTAGCAAATAACGTTTTTCCTGATGGATCGGTATCCTTTACTTGTTGCCTACCACTCTTATGCAACTTAGCCAACGAAGATCCTCCAGTACCATAGAACGCAGCGGCCGGCGCCGCGTTCTCTGCGCATTCGCCAGGAATGTCAGTCTGCGGCATACTTGAAGAACGGCAGCTGATTGAGAGAACTACCATTAACAATGTTTGATCTTTTGAGGATGGTAATAGCTAAGATCATCGTGTAGCGGCGGTCGAACAGCAGACAAAGGAGTGCCTGTGCCCTGTCGACATCATCTAGCATTCAGCGCATATTCAGCGCGGAAAAAGGGTATATTTTTGATTTGGGGTTCTAGCAGCAGAGAAGGCATAACTTGAGGTCGAGCTCCGCTTCCATTATTCCCGGGTTCCCCGCTTCATTTGTCAACGCACTGAGCACAGTTCTTTTTGCTTCAAAGATGTGTCCTTGCTTCCACATGGGACAAGCGAGTCAGATTAAGCACCAACATCACAGACGCTCCAGTTCAGGAAGCCATGATAACATAGCCCAGCTACATCACGTCAAGGGAAGGTGGAGCGCTCCGGGTCCACCTCCACCACCGACCGCTCGGAACTGTGACTTGTTGTTGTTGCTAAGCTGCTTATGCAGGTGGGTAGTAATAGATCTCACGATCACGGCCTATAAGAATGGGGTCTGACATCTGAAACCGAAGTGAGATACATGAATGTGAAGTAATTGAGAAGCTGGATGACGATCGCACGGGGTTGCAAAGGGAAAACGGGCATCCCCATGTGAGGCCTCAGGCTATGAGGCATGTGAGGTCCAAGCCGTCTAAGCCTGAGCGGGTTTCAGAAAAAAAAATAAGTATGCATAAATCGACGGCAACTCGTGCAGAAGTAAGTTACCTCAGTGATAGGGAAACGTACGCGTTAGTACGGGTTACCGCCAGGTTTTTTTTCTTTGTCACCGTCCGTGTCTCGCCGTTCTGACGCCCACCGCAAGTCGCCGTCCGGGCCGGTCTGGGCCACGCGACGCCCGTTTGCCTCCGAGTCCGAGTTACCCATATGGCCATCGTCTGCATGCACAGTGCCATTAGCTTTCTCTCCCTCTTTTAGTCTATCAGGTGCAGTGGAGTTCAACGTTCCGTTATCCCTATGTATGCGGGTGCTCTGGAGGCGATGCCATTCTCTTTTCAGACCTGGTAGGACCGCCGCATAGCGCTGCAATGCACCCGCGAGCGTGAGGTACGTCCCGAGTGGTGATTATAATCGACTGTGCCCTCGACGACTTCCTTTCGTCCATCAAGGGCCGCTACCGGATTTGGCCAAGACAATGCTCGAGCCTGAAGAAGGTGTAGAGATACTAACTGACCTTACCAATCGGGCTTGATGGTTGTTAAGGCAGATACGCATGATGGGTGCTGGAACAGGGCGAACGTTATCTTGAGGTACCTGCTCGGTGCGCACTTGCTATCTTGTCTTGCTTCTCCTTTTCTGATTACGAGTCCTTAGATAAACTCACCGAAAATTTGATGCCCTATGAAATCTCACACATCGATAAAATACTACGGAGAAACAACAGAGATACGAGAAGAGAGAACAATAGAGGTACAGATAATATACCTACAGGGACTCCAGTGGCAGCTGCACTGCTACTGCCAGTGCTACCAACCCTACCGGCGCATAAGACCTTAGGGATGACAGGCCGTGCGATTGTCGTATGACTAGGGAGAATGTCTCTGGACTCCAAGGACTACTTGTCCCAGTACAGTAAGCCGTGCTGTGCGTCTACACGAACTCATTTCAAGTTCAAATCATTGTCGAGCCTTCAGAGCCTGACACCATTTCACTCGCTCGAACGCTTCATACCCATTAAAGAACTGGCGTCAATCCAAATATTCAGCCGTGCACTCGTCAGGCGTACTGATAGATTACCAAATTTTGCAGGGGCAGGCCACGTGTCCAGGAACATTGGCCTTTTACTTTCCCGCCCAAACACCCAACCACCCCACTAACAACGGAAACATGACCACCGGCCCCGACACAGAGGGCCCAAAGCTACGTTCTCCAGACTAACTCACTCTACTTTTTACCGTTTTATTACAGGACACGCGTTTACTGGGAATACACAAAGAGATTCTTCCCCCAACACACTCCCGAACAAATCGCCTGCCAATGCGGCGAGCCTCTTCAAACAATCGAGCATGTCCTCATGCACTGCCCCCTTTTCACCGCCGCGCGCCGTAGGCACTTGATGTCTCATGGCCGCACACGAAGCCTTCAACAACTCCTCGAAACCCCGAAGCACGTACAAGAGCTGCTTCGGTTCCTAGAGGAAACAAGGGCCTGCAATAAACCGCGGGCAGTCTGGGAACCAGACTGAGGCACAGGGTTTTTCTTTCCGTGGCGGAGTAACCCCCGCTGCATATACATACATACATAGACATGACCACCACTCAACATTTCATTTTTACCGCACATGGATAGCCCACAGCTATCTCTCTATTTAACCCATACATGTTTAGTCGTAGCGTTTAGATACTTTTCGCGACCGCCTCTGTGCCAAGTTGTACGCGCGCGGAATACAAATTCGGATTTAAAAAAAAAAAAAAAATTGGCCTTTTACCTACACAATACAGATATATCAATACCGTAAAGCACTTCCTAGGCTAACCGAAATACGCCATACACCATGATCTCACGAATAATAACTATGATTCTTCCGAAGTCTCCGAGACAGTCTCAGGGACCGTCTATACCAGCAAACTCAAAACCCTCAAATTTCCAGATTTTCGGTCACTGGCACGACAATCCACATGGGCGCTAACGGCGTGCATGCACAGGGAATCAGGTCACAAAGGTTGGCCAGGCAGAGCTAATGTACATTTCCTATCTTTGCACAAGTATACTTTGGATCAAAGAAGCGCATATGATGCACTGATTCTCGCAACCTCGTATTTAGACATATACGTTCCAACGTCCGTACCCTTTGCCGGGCGCGATTGCACTCGGAACAATTCCGTGACCTAAGAGGAAGATTACCATGCGTCAGCAAGTTGTCTATAATTGCATTCAGAATATGGCCGCATGATACTCACCCCTAAACTGAATGATTGGAAGACGGAGATGAGTGTCAATCACGACAAGATTCGCTGAAGCAACTCACCACTGCATCCGGAACACGGGGCGGTGCAGCTCCTCGTCATAATCCTCAGGCTCCTCGGCCTCCTCGGCCTCATCTGCGGCCTTCGGATCGGCCCTGCGCCGCTTCCAGAATACGATAAGCGTCAAGTTCTGATTCAAAGTGACCGGCCTAATCAAGTAACGTCCTTTGAGGATGTGACCCTGACGATGAATGAGTTTCCCTCCACTCGGGCCGGCTGCCAGAAACGATGTAACTGTCAGTCGTCGTGGTCCCACAAATAGAGAAGAAATTGAGACCTTTTACGTCTTTATTCCATTTGCCTTTGAATTTTCCGACTCTAATGGCGTTAATTTCGATCTTCTTCCCTCTAGGAATGTGGCGCTAGCCGGGATAATCACTGGAGGTTTGCCGCCGTAAAATTCTGCGAGCTTCTCAGTGATAGTGTCGTCGTCGACTTGGTCGGAATCGATAATAGCCTGCAGTTTAGTGGTAACCGCAGCATCAAGTCCAAGACCTTCGAGTTCAGATGTAGACATGATTGTTAGGTGGAAGTGCGGGTGCTGAATTGCACGGACTGTACAGGTGGTCTTTATATACCTTTTCTGCAGCGCTAAAATACGCACTTCGCAGGTTTTCTATTATCAGACCCCAAAACCTTAGATCTTTATCGTTACAGCATCTGATTTTTCCATGTGATGCCCCATGAGCGCACACTGGTTTTGGCGACGGCGTTATCGTTCTGGAAAACTGTAGGAGTACCGAGTTCAGCATTGTTCTTAATCACCGCAGTCCCATGGCATTGTCATTTTCATCTCGATGATGTCCATCTGATTGCAATTACGTATCTGCTGTTGGCTCGAGCAAGAGCAACGCTCCCTCAGTCCCCCCATTTAAACCATTTCCAGGGTAGGCCTGATGGACTGGAGTTTGTCAAAAATTCTGGTCAAAAACGCAGCCAAAATTGCATAATGAAACCTTCAAGTTGAAAAGACTAATTTTCTGTTTGGAGAGAGAAAAAACGAGCGGCTCAAAAATTATCTACATTTCATGACTAGAACTCCTTTTCTCGGTAATCTTCGCCGCAACGGACCCAACGCGGGCCAGTCGTGACTTTCCCTACTAAAAACCCTATTTGCAGATTCATGCTTTCTGAGTCCAGACCTTTTTTCATTACTGAAATGAGATTGGAAGGCAAAATTTTCAAATTCCCGGCCCTGACAGGTATGCCCACTAGTTTGTGTACTGCATCTGACACAGTACTATATCCGATAGAAATGCCATGGGTCATTTATTAATCCATTTCAAATATGAACTCCATCACCGCATGGATCGCTCTGGGAAAAAGGAACTACGAGTGTTCCTGGCACCTAGAACCATCCTGGATAATTGTAAGATGGCATATGATACAAGAGCGGCTGCGGAAAGGTCACGGTGTCAATCCATCTCAAAGAGCTTCGAATGGCCTCCACAGAACCGGGATGGGACGGTGGAACCCTTGATGAGGTTTTCCTTGAATCATGTGAGAATGTGAGACGCGAACTGGTAAGGTTTCCTGATGTACTCGAGGTAGTAGGAGCCTGTGGGCTGGAAACTAACAGTGGTAGACCAAATGAATACACGGGGTATGACCAACGATCATGCCACGTTGGCGATATCGATTAGTCTCGCTCCCATCCGAATATGGTGCCCACCGTGAGAATAAGATCAGAATTTTAAGTTGTGTGGAGATCGCACCATAACGTCTGGGACACTTCAAGTTCGTTTGAATCGTTTCAACCTCATACGAGGAACCTGCCTTTACCACCAGCCTGAGTACCGACGGTCTCGATTTTATAAGTCGCATCGGCGGGTAAGGAAGATACGTCGGGAGCGCTGGTGTGCCCAAAGAGCTGTAGACCGCGGATCCTTTTTTTTGGAAACGGCTGAGAGGTGGATCGTAGTAAGTATTACCATATTTGGGAGATGTACTTGCCATGTATGAGTTCAAGGCTTTTCTGGCCGTTCTTCCAGAGCAAGTCCCCGCATTCGGTGAAGTAGGGATCTCTCAATCCTTGCAGGGGATTCCCATACTACTGTATCCCCGTTCTGTCCGCAACTCAACGTACTCAACCCCTATCCATGAATTCAAAAACGGATTTTGGAAGGAGAAGTCGCACGCTCGTGCGAAGCGAAGGCCGCGGCGACCGGAACGAAGGCGTCTCTATGTGCCCTCATTCGAGCGATTGTGATTTGGGGTGAGATTCAAAATGGTTGTGCGGTCACATCTGACCTTTGCTTCTGATTCCGAGCCAGCAGAGGGTCCGCGTTTGATGTATACGGTATATGGCATTATGTTGCTGGGATAACGGATTGGAAGGTGCACTTCGTGCCAGCCCAACAGAGAGAACCAGAAGGCCCATCGTAAGTCCCATCGACGACAGAGAGATAACCCCATCAAGCCAAACGGCTGAAGCTAAAGTTGTGCAGGGAGAAGAAGGCAGAGAGTATCTCAACGCGATCATTTTGAGAGAAATTCAATAGCGGAGGAACGCCTCTGCTCATATGACCACTGGCCAAGAAGTTTGATAACGTCAGATGGAACGCCGGCACTGAGAGGGTGAAGTCAAGGACGAGAACAAAGGCTTCCATATAATACGGTCCCCAATTCACCTCTAAGAGATGCTCACTAGCTCCCATTTACGATTTGCGATCCTTCATAATTCTTTGCCAGTGCGGGTCATCTATGGTATCTGACCACATAGCCCGAGTTATCACCGATATAGACGTATTCAGGTTCGAGTACTCGAGTCGATGCAACGGCGGAACAGGTCGAGAACGCCGATTTGCCGATCAGCAATTACTGTAAGGCAAATCAGGAAACCCTTGCCATGGGTTGTGGTTCAAGACAAACGTCAGGCACGGACATGAAGTGCGCTCTTGCTTTGCAAGAAATTTGGAATGAGTGCCGCAGCTGAGAAGCTTCCCATTAGCGTCACTAGCAGCTTGCCCTCAAGTTCCTGTATCTGCACAGTCTGTCCCACACAGATATCGCCGATAAGAATGTGAGGGCTCAGTCGATGCATGGATCAGGTTGCATATCCGGAGAATCGACCTCCCCGATTCCTGCCGTGGACAAATCTACTCCTCCGAATGCACATGACTCCGTACCCAGTCTTCAAAGGGTGTCGGAGTCCGGGCCAGAGGGAGAAGTGAACGACGCTAGGAACGAGGATACTATGAGTCTCGAGCGGCGGCCAGCCACGAGGACAACATCACGAACCATGAACGTATGAACACTGATACCACTGCCCCAGTCATCTGATCTGCTCCAACAGAACTCTGATCAGACATCAATCTCCTATGACTGTAAACTACTACAGATTTTCTCAGACGATTACTCCAAGTGCGAGCCAGGGGACCTTGCGGACCAAGTCGGCATTTGACAATTGGGACCGTCTGGCATGTGGTTATGTATCTGAACGAGATATGTGGCGTGCAGTATAAGATGGAGTTCGCAAAGGCTTGTAATACAGCATTCCTGTCGTTACATTAGAATTACACAAGTGTGCAAGCTTGTACTATGTTACAATGTAAAAAAGGCGTAAAGCACCATAAGTGCAAAAGCAACTTGTTTTTTTTGCCGAAAGTTTCCCACGATGCATGACCGCGGTCACGGTGACATCGGGTATAGCCGTGCTTCCAAGACAGTGCAGTGTTGCCTCTATCAAATAGCTATAATGATACCTCAAATAGCCGTACTGAAGAGCGTGCCCGTCACCAGGCCTCCCCACTGTATTCGCCATTGCCCTCTCCCCTCCATCATTTCCTGTCCACCCCGAACAAATGATTCCAATGGATTGTCGTTCGGGAGGTTCATTGACCACAGAGAATCATGTTTGTCGTTGGACTCAAGGTATGTCCTCTATGCAGCATCCCACCGCTGCTGATTGACTTGATACAATGCAGGCCAAGTGTTATCAATCGACCTGCTCCCCCATGACGTCTTACTAGAAATATTTTACTTCTGCTCACTCGACGTATATCGATGGTTGTAATATCCGTGGCAAACGCTGGTGCACGTGTCGACAATGGCGACGCGTTGTCTTTGGATCACCACGCCGCCTGAATCTGGAACTTGTTTGTCAAACTGAAACACCTGCGAAGGACACATTGGATATCTGGCCATCCGTACCTCTCCTCGTTTGCCGATGAATCGGAAAGGTTAGACGTGGAAAACGTCGTTGCTGCACTCGAGCGCAGCGACCGCGTGCGTGAAGTTTCCATCAGACTTTCACTCTCGCAATCGGAAGAAGTCTGGAAAGCGATGCAGGATCCATTTCCGGAGCCGACATTTCTGGACCTCGAATCGAATGATGATCTTGAACCGGTATCAATCCTCGGTGGATCTGCACCACGTCTACAAACACTTCTATTTCCGGGATTACCCTTTCAGCTATTCCTCATTCCGGATACATCTCACCTGAGGCGATCGTCACAGGCTTTTCCGCATTGACCCGTCTTAAAAGCCTGTTCCTTGTATCCGATTCCTCCCTATCTGACCCCGACTGGGAAAGCCGACGTCTGCCCCGCCGACTCGCTGTGTCCTTCCCGCCCTCACTCGTTTTAAATTCCAAGGGGACTGTGAAGATCTGTACGTCAATGAAGTTTACCTATTGCGTTGATCATGTAATTCACTGAACGCCCCCATTTTGGAACTCCCGAGGATTTTGTGTGAGATGGATGAAACTCGGAACCGCCGGGGTCACAGCTAGGTAGAGGGTGAAGATCTCGTGCCGACCCAGTAGGGGCCCTGGAGGTACCTGCGTTGGGAGCGTGACAGAGACAGGTTTGCTACTTTCTATCCAGTTTACGCGTTGAAAAATTGTACGACCAGGAAAGGTGAGGATGATACACTCATACGTCCTGCTGATGCCAAATCATGCTTTCCAACTTGTCGCCGAAATGGTCGAATTATTTCGATTTCGAACAAGTTTACGGCTGGCGGTTGGGATTGTTGAACTCGGAGCACGCCGAAGTGTCTTATGCATCCGTTCGAGTCATAAGCGGACCTGTATTTGTAGCCACTACGGGAAACAAAAGGTGAAAAAAAAAGCATCAAGCAAAGGAGCAGCTCTGAAAAAAAAGGTACAGTAAGGACTGAGAGAGAACGTGAAAAACTAACGTTTCCCCCGACAAGATTCCTCCAGTAAAAATCCATCACTGACACCAAGTTTAAGTTGGCGGGTACGACTATAGTTGCCAGTGTTGGGCGTTCAGGTAGCGATTCAAGAATGATTGGTGTGATAGTGTCAGTGCCCTTCACGGGCCCGGGGCCGATATCGGATCTGAGGGCATTCGTCGCTACCCATGACTACTGTTGTGACAAAGGCAATGACATAGCCATGGCCTGCGGCAGATGAAAGAAGAGTGAAAAGATAAAGTGCGGGCATAGCGGAGGTGGAGGCTGGGCCTCCTGGGAGCGGGACCGAGGACCGAGGAACGTGCACGTGTACGGACTGGCGCTCGTCGCTTCTTTCACTCTGAATGTGAACGGTAATTACAGGCGATTGGTGAGCGCGGTGAGCTCTCGTTTCAATGCCTTCCTGGAGAGATCCCGACATCTGAAGCCTCTCCAAGAAGATATTCTCCAGGGACCTGTATTCAAGTTTCCTCATTGTCTGCATTCTGCGTCCTCTGGCTTGCCCCTCGTGTAAGTTGTACTATACAGTACTAGCCCTCGATGTCCGCGTTTGGAATCACCACTGGCCTCTTTTACCCCTCTCAGAGTTGAACGTTCAACGCTCAACCTTGACTTTGCGCCTACACGCCGTGCCCGTATATCGCACCCGAGCCAATTCGTCACACGTACAGTGAAATTAGTCGATTCAAGTACGCCTTGTCCCGCTCTTCTTATACTAGCCTTACACTCGCACCAATCTTTCAGAGGGTCTGTATGCTATCTTCGAGACCTCTATATTCACCAGTCGCTTCTTACTTGGGCCACCAGAATGGCAAGATGACATCGAGAATACGCCGTGGTGGGGACTTTTATGTTCATTTACCGTTGTGAAGAATTTTGCAATGAATCTGCGCAACGAGTTTAGCCCTGTCTTTACTTATGTGACATATCTGTGCAACATATTGCGCCTGCTGTCACAGCTTGTTGAGGAGAGAATAACGGCGGTGTTACCTCGCAGAATATATTATTGGACGTCCATCGGGACATCCCAACGAAGGCATTGAGTAATTATTGTTGCGCGACAGTTTATCGGTCATTTATAGCGATTTCTCGATGGGACTCGGAGAGGCCTTGCAACTTGTAGCTCAGTAGGAATATCGTTATTGATAGACTGCTGGGATCACATTTCTGAACTCGAACAGTATGTACGACTTTTAGCCCCTCAGACTGAGGGAAAATTGCGGAAACCGCTCCTGTCTCATTGAGCGTATGGCCACTGCTTAGATATGGGGAATCTAGAATCCATCGTGTCCAGGGACCACCCCAGCAGCGGGACCCCCTTCCCGAACATCTTCCTCAGATCATCTACGAGGAGTTCCGGTTTTTCATAGGCTGCAAAATGCCCGCCGGAATCATGTTCCGACTCGACCACGACGTTTGATCTCGCACGGAAAAACCTGCACGACATTTCAAATTATTGTAAACACTTGATCAACAAGGCAAACACGAAAGGGAAAGGACCAACGCTCGAGGGGTTTGACCCAATTCCTTTGGAAAGAAAGATGCCCCAACGGGCACAGTCACTTCCACGAAGAGCATTTCAAAGAAGTTGACCTCGTGATAGATCCTCACGGATGCTGCTGGTCCTGCACGCGAGAACCAGTAGATAGACATCCAGGTCAATACTAACCAGAGTCAGACCGAAACAACTGCATGAATAGCCAGGTACTCAGAGCTTAGGTACGCACCTTCTTCGTCTGTCCACGGGTAAGAATCTGACCACTTAACGAGTTTTTCGTATATCCACGCCAGCATCCCGACCGGTGAGTCCGCGAGACCATATCCCAGTGTCTGCGGACGAGTCGATTGCAATTTCAAATACCCGTCGCCTTGTGTCTGAAATGCTTTGAAGTTCGCTAGACCTTCTAGTTCCCTCGGTGTAAACGGCGTGATGAGAAATTTGATGAATTGTATTGGGCTTTTCCAGAATGACATCGGGCCAGCACTGAGAGATCGGTGGTGGGTCAAAATGACACGAGAACGTGAGACAAAATCACCTTACATAGGAAGATTGGTATGGGAAGCCTTGACGTGCTGTGGACCATACTGGGATGCCAATCCCCGCGTCAACTAGTAGAGTAGTTAAATTATCCGGTCTCATCGACAAGGATAAGAGCGAAAAACGCACGACATGACCCCAATCACCACCCTGAGTTACATACTCAGAGTATCCAAGCGATAACATTAGCTTGTTAAGAAACTTTTATATCTATAAGTACAGAGAGGTAGTGAGTCGTTAAGTGTGCGTACTTCCGCGTATTGCTTTGGACCGAAGCCCCGCTTTGAGGCCGCTTCTGACCATGCAAACCCGGGAAGACTAGGCGCCACGACGTGAAAAGATGGATGCCCGGCCTCAGTTGCGGTCAAGAGCGGCAACACTTTTGTCACCTCGATGAAGCTACCAGGCCCTAGAGAGCACATCAAGACTCGGAGACGGACAAGACGACGATGATTCACGTACATCCATGGACGAAGAGCAGCGGTATCGCACTTTCCACTTTACTCTTCTGATGGACATAATGGATATTTAGAGCTCCAAATCCTTCCACTTCGATATCACGGGTGAACATTGGGAATTTATTGAGTTCGCGTTCATGGGCGCGCCAATCGTAGCTGTCTTTCCATTTGTCGACCAAACGCTTCACATCAGAGAGGGGTGAGCCATAGTCCCAGCCGGCGTCGCTTAATTCATCGGGGAAGTGTGCGTCGCCAAGTTTACGACGAAGGAGGGCAAGGGCGTCATCCGGCACGGAAATTTGGAAGCGGGTTTCAGAAGACATATCGCAAGGTGGTCGCGGAGGGAAAGCGAAGGACAAGCCATTGATGTTTAGATAGAGTTTATTTATATGTGTGGATTCATTGATGCATTGATGCATCGATGATGGCTCGGTCCCGTGCTGGTGACGGAACACGAATTAAAGTCACACCTGGTCAGCAGAAACTAGAGTACCGCATGGTACCGGCTTTCAAAAGAGTAGCCCTCAGGAGCACCACGCGAGATTACAGTCATCTTCAAGCTCCCGTTGCCCAAGTCTTCTTGTTTCACCCCGAATTCGGTACCATCACATCAGCTGCGCATTTCTCCATTCCTTAAGTTATTGATAGGGAGCAGCGCGCAGCTACCATCGTTTTGATGGTGGGGTTATCGTCACGGTGTAAATGCGCCCAGGAGATGAACAAGAGAATGAGGAGCGCTTTGCACCGCATCATCATCATCTTGGCGGAAAAATAATGACGCCGAAGAAGCATTTCGTTTAATTCGTTGTCGTGATGGTCATGATGGTCTGGGAGTCAGGGTACCAGCCGGGAAGCGCAAGAGTTGGCAAGACTGCGGCAAAACATGCGCCTCTTAGATGATAGTTATCTCAGCTCCGTCACGGTTCTGAAACTTCGTCCCGGAAAGACCTCGTCGGACTGCAGTGGTACGTTATGTGGCATTTGCCGGACTGCGAGTCTGCGACCGGCCGCAGAATGAGCTCCCTCACTTTCTCTCAATTTCGTTCTCTGATACAAAACACTCGGTAATCACCCAGGCTGAAGGCTGTTTGAAGACAAGCTTTATGACAGAAAGGACGTCGTCAGTCCGACTTGTCAGGTAAATTACTATACTGTACTAAGCAAATTGCAGTGCATGGTCGGGAGTTTATGGGAGCGTGGAGAGATTGATGGGTGGTAGCTGGGTGCTTACGTACAGCACCGGTCAGCGACGGTCCGGGGGAGTGCCTCGGCCCGAACTGCATGACTCATCACATGAATATTCGTGTACAGTATACTTACACGTACTGTAACTGTGACCTTTACAAATCGCGTACTTGTTCATGAATCCCACGCCGGATTTACGCGGGGGTGCATGCGTTGTGCGAATAAAAGTCTACCTCACGCTTGCCAGTCTATGCAGCTGTATTCTGGTTTTGCGGTGTGCTAGTTCAATCCCCTGTTAGTTGGTAGTGCCGAATGATGGATACCGTACCCTGAAACGCCTTGTGGATTCCAGTTCATGTTGGAGAGTATGTAAATGATGCCGTGCGCCCGCAAATGCTTATTCAACAAACTATTACACAAGACAGAGCAGATAAGACGAAACAGACAAAAGAAAGGGAAAATGAAAAAGTTTGGTTAGGTAGGTAGTAAGGAGGCGGAGAGGAAGACGATGGAGGATTAGAGAGTTTATGACGAGACAGTGTAACTCGCATACTAGCACAGGTAGAGTAGGCTGGAGTGGAGGGTATGAGACTCGGATGAACAAACACCATACTACCGCGCCCTAAAGAACGCTCAGGAGAGTTATTTTGCTTTTTGTTGTTTGGTTCTTTTTTAGAAAACAAAAGGGATGGTTTTTGGAAAGGGAACCCGACTGGTAGTGGCGCCACCTCCCACTAGTATACTTACGCTCAGTGCAGAAAAATTCACTTGGCCGTGTACTGACTAACTGACTGACCTGACTGCTCACTGCTGCTTGCATTCCTCCGGATTCACGTTCGCTACCGGTGGGCCACCACCACGACCCCCTCTTCCTCCACGACGAGCCCCTCGTCGCATTGGAGGTAGGTCCTCATCGGAATCCTCCTCAACGATGAGTAGCGAGGTAAGAAAAAGAAAAGGGAGAATTTTGAGAAGAGGCGTACCATACCATCAAGTTCGTCTACGTCATCGTCGTCATCTTCGTCTTCATCTTCGTAATCATCGTCATCGTCAGAGAGCATGTCATATTCGAGCGCCTTGCCGGTGAAGTAGTCGATAGCACGCGGTATGACCTACACACGAGCATAGAGAATGAGAGAGGTAGGAGAAGTGAGAGGGCAAGATAGAACGCACTTTCTCCTTGATGTCCTCGCCGATTTGATAGTCGATTTCCAATTTCTCCTCGAGTTCATCAAGTTCTTCTTCATCGATCTCTTCCGCCTCAATCGCCTCCTCACTCGGGGCAACGGGAGGTGAGAAAAAGTTGAAAAATGACTCGGTCGGGTGTGCTTTCCGTACTAGTCGCGTGCGATTTGTATCTGATAAAATCTAACGTCAAAATCAAAAGTACCAAAAGAAAAAACCGGCACCCACTTTTGTTTCGTTGCTTCTTGATCTCAAACTCCTTTGTCAAGTCCTTCTCATCCTTCCACTTTATCTCCGTCCCAATCGCGCGGTCATACACGAAATCACCCGAATAGCCGACCTCCTCGCGGTACACGTAGGTCTTCTCGAGCACGTCATTTTCGAAATATTCGTTTGGAGAAAACTCAAAGATGAGCTTGAACCCGGGCTTGGGTTCGCTAGAGGAAAGGTACTCGATACGGAGGTCAGTGATGTGCTTAAGTGCGGCAGCGTCACGATCGGTGATCAGGTCTGATAGGCCAACGTGATTCCTCAGTGCGGTGAGCCAGAACTCGGGTACGGCAGCGGGGACAGTCGATGAGGGTACAGCCAGCGGATTCTCGTCCGCATCGTCCTTGGCAGACTGAGCGGCACCAGCTTCGAGCTCTTCTGTGGTGGGTTCATCAGTGGCGTGGATGAGAGCACGGCGACGCGCATAGAGAGGTTTGGTGAGTTCGAGATACTGGGGTGTGAATTACATGCAGGTCAGTAAATAATGTATGGGCAAAGACGAGATTGTGAATGCGGGGCAGATGGATTACGGCAGAGCATTCTGAATAGGGAGTGGGTCGAGGGATGCCCACTTATTAGCGTCCATCATATCCCCATTTTAGATCGAAGGCGACTGGGGGAAAGGAAAATCCGACAGAGCCACCCATAATGCAGGGAGTGGGGTATTGCTCAGACAGTAAGGGGGGCAGGGGCAGTGGACGGGGACGGACATGAAAAGGGAAAAAAAAAGTAAACACAGATCGGATGACTCACTTTTTTTTCGAGCTCGAGACACTCTCGTTTGTACTGATTCTGCAACTCGTTCTGCTTTACTTGCACGCCCTTGAGGGCCTCAAGGGTCTTTTTGGCACCGTCCGGTAAGCTCTCGATGTAGCCTGAACTCTTGCCTAGGAGACCGGCGAGTCTTCCCTGCACGAGACCGAAAACGGCGTCGTGGACATTGGCGGACTCTTCTGCGGGTTCGGCATCCTCAGAGATGTCTGGCACGGTTGGGCGGGAGAGAGTCGCGGAGATTGGGGCCTGGGTGAGTGGAGTGTTCTGAGGAGTGGGTGCGGTGATGTCTGAGGATTGATTGATAGGGATGGAGGACATTTCGTTGGGAGAGAGAAACTCGCTCGCCGTGACGGGTCAAAGGGCATCAATTTTATTATTTTATTTCTTTATTTTTATATCAACTATTTATATAACATAACACATAGCAAACGGCGCCGATGAACCGATAGACAACAACGCCGTTGCCGAAAACATCGTCAGCTGACCAGTCCCCGTGCGCGACTGAACCCACAGCAGAAAGGAGATGGTCGTCCACACAACATCCCGCCCAATCGACGCCTGCGCCGGGTGCGATGTCAGCACAGCCCACAGCGTGCTCCGTCCGGTCATCATCGATAAGGCCGTGCGTAGCCGGGCGATAACAGCCAGCAGCGTGATAAGCTGGTACAACGTCCGTGTGCGAACATGCAGGCGACCAGTCCGCGCACTCGTAGGAGAGGGATGACCAGGAGCGCGTGCATGATGACCAGGTTCGAGAGAGTAGTAGTTGTGCTGCAACGAGTGCGGTACTAGAAAGACAGTCAGGAGCGATGCGAGCACGCTCAGCCATAACACCGGTGGGATTGTGTTCTGCGTGGAGGCATGCGGCTTCATCTCGGATCTGCGAGGAAGCGCAAGAAAGAACAAGTTGCTGGCCATTGAAACGGCCACGAGTTTTCCGAAGAGCATATATGCCCACACATGTCTCACACCGTGCTCCCGGCCTAGAGGTAACAACAGTTAGAGTAAAGCCATAGGTCGGAAAAGGACTGTCTACGCACCAGTTGTTAGCAGGAAAACTGTCCAAAAGCCAACAGTGAACAGACATAACTGCTCGCTCCACCACCGCAACGGCCCGTCACACACAATGGTCCACGCTTGCTCAAATAGAGCCGTGTCCTTCCTTCAACCAGTTGGCAGCTCGAACAATGATAGACCCAGAACCTCTGCCAGGTGCACTTTGCTCATAGTCCACGAAACTCCACGACAGGAAGGAAACCATATCTTTTCATCAGGAGCTTTGGATGTGTCTGTGAATCCACAGACACATTATTAAACACTTACAGTACCAGGTGAACACGAACGAAGCGAGTGCTAGATTGGCATGAGACCAGGATATGCTGCTCCTGCCCGAGGCGTGATGGCATTCTGAGATGCTCTGTAATATAATCGAGAACAAGGAGAGTATGGACAGGAAGTATAACGCAAAAATCAAGGATCCAACGAGTTGCTCTGACATGGTCATGCGGTCATTGCAGTGTGGTCGTGTGACAAGCTGTTTACAATTGATTACGGTGATATCGTGGGAATGTACGTGTGTCACGTGATCGATTTGGTACGCGACGCGACGCGACGGCGTTCTTTGGTGTGCTCTGATGCCCCTTCATATGAGGTCGCAGAAACAGCCTGAATCACAAAATAAGGAGTATGCATCGCCATCTACTTCCATTCCTGTACTTCTGAATTTTATTTTATTCTCGCAGTGACTCCGATTGGACCTCACAACTCGTCGCTACTCGCGCTGAACTGGCCACTCTTCAAGAGCGTTACGATGCCCTCCGCGCAGACCGTGATCGCCTGGCCCAAACTCTGTCGGAAAGAATGAAGAAATGGAAGCGCTTCAAACGATATATTGTCATCATGAAGGGGAAAATCCCGCCTAAGCCTACCGAGCGCGATAAAATGCGCCCATGTAGTTGCACTAGTTCAACTCCGGGATTGCAGCAGCAACCCGTGGTGAAGATGCTGGAAACTCCCGTGACGCCAACGAGTCTGTCCCCTTTCCCTCTTTGTTCTGTGCAATACACCGTTTGCTCACACTCATCCAGAACCTCGATCAAACCGTACAGGTGCAATATCCTCCTCGAACAAAGCTGCAAGTCCACGGAAAACCCCCTCTCGCCGAACGTCTCCATCCTTAACACCCCGCGGTGCGTTTCCCGAGCCTTCTGGTTCCCATCCTGCCTCTTATCTCCACCAAAGTAGCATAATCTGCATATCATCCGAAGGGTCACCTTTTACACGTCATCTTAAGCGTAAACATGACGAGAATGAAGATTCGACTGTGGAAGAGATGTCGCAAACGCAGGAAGACTCGCAAGGTTCGTTCTATGCATGTTACTCACCAAGCATACAATACCGTAACATCTACCTTTTTCTAGCTCTTACTTTCTGGCAGCCCTCTACGCCCTCCCAACGGGAACGCGCAAGCACAAGAGGACGTTCTTTCTCATGTCCTCCCACTCCCAAGCATCCGCCCGCCCTCCATTCACCCCCACCGACGAAACGTCCCAGACGCTGTGCGGAGCCCACCGTCTCAGCCTCCGCATCAACAGTCACCCTCCCGACCATATCACGATACAACAAGAGTGCGCGCGGACGCGATGATGATGATGAACTGCTCGCCCTCAATGCAGAATTTGAAATTGATCCCGCGGCGAACGCTGGCGTGCCGTTTGCATTCGATGAAGTCGTGCGTGGCCAGCGTCATCGACATAGACTGATTGCGGGCGAGTGCGAAGAATGTCGTGGTGTGAGCAGCCTTCCCCTCCTCCAATCGTAGCATTCCGCACATTGACAGTTGCGTTGTAGTGGTATACTGCTGTGGGGCCTCTCCCACCGCGTCTAGAAGCACCACAATGGGATTCACCTCGTTCACGCGCAGCATCCTCGCCAACCCTCATCACGTCCGAATCATCAACATTGGGAGAACAGGCAGAGGTGAGCGCACATCGACAGGCGGTGTCGCGGCATCGCGCGCAGTGGGAGCGTGCGCCAACACCACCGGGGTATTGGATATCGGGTTTCCGGACACGCAAGCTGTGGAGAAGATTAACGAGCGTGCTGCGGAGTTACATCGGAAGAAGAGAGCGTGCGTCGCTAAGGAGGCTGCGAAGGAGGTAGGTGGGCGATACCGTCGGCGAGCTTGAGGGTTACAATCATAACCATACTACCCCGTATTTTCTCATCAATAGTTTTTGTCATAATTGCATTTGGATTTGAGGAGCTTGTTTACGGTGTTTTTCTGAGTATTGCGGCATATTGAGGTCGTCGAGTTCACACCGATGGTGAAGCGGTTATCATGCTTGCCTTCCAAGCAAGCGGCACGGGTTCGACTCCCGTTCGGTGTACTCCATCCGGAATACTGTGTATTTTTTTGCCTTTTGGATTCCTCGATGATTACCTTTCATTGTTCTTATTCTTTTTGCCTGCCTCGGTCCTCTCATCCGTATTTGAAATAGAAACTTGAATACCGAACATTAATTCAAGAAAAGCCCACTGATGTCCCAGAAGTCAAGAACGAGCGTGAGGGAAGAATACAGTATCCAACACTAATGGAATGGTTATAGCAAGGAGAATCAGAGGAGATCTGTCGCGCTACAACAAACTGCCTAGATGTCCTCCTGATCTCCAAGCGAACGAGGCCGAAAATATTCTGCAAGGCAATTAATACTTCTGTCATCCCTCCTCTAACGAGCTCTTGCAGCATTAGCATTCAGCAAAACTCATAAATACTGATTAACGTGACAGTTCAACGTGATACTCTACTACACGTAACTGTGATACAGTTTCTCGCAATGCCGACCGACATTTCGATCCCATCCTGCGCATGACAGTGACCCTATTTCAACTACTCTGTATGGCCAACTGCCTCCACTCAACATGACGATATCATACAGTAATCACGTAACTGATGTCCGAGAACGTAAACAACGGAAGACAGAAGAATGGAAAGAGATAACAAACGCCAATGGGATATGCGTACATATCTATCATCAACGTCTCAATATTTAGTAGTTTCTGCGCCAGGAAGAAATTTCTATAGGATGAGCGGTCTCCTGTCGCGCGGCAGCAAATTCCCCAATGCATTCCTCCACTGGAAGAGTCCTGACGGCTGTGAACCATCCAAGTGGAAGTTCTGCGGGTCAGGCAAACGGCCTCCCTGGAGAACTCTCGGCGGTTGTAAATCTCCCGAGTCAAGATTCTGCACGGTAAGTGATTGTGCAGAAGAATACTGAGAATCTTCGTGGAAAGGTTCCGACGGCAGGGACCAATCCAAGTGAAGATTCTGCGAGTCAGGCCAAACGCCTTCCTCTACCGAGTAAATACTCTGCGAGGGCGAGCGTACAGAAGAATACCGCTCAGAATCATGGAAAGGTTCCGACGGCAGGGACCAATCCAAGTGAAGATTCTGCGAGTCAGGCCAAACGCCTTCCTCTACCGAGTAAATACTCTGCAAGGAGGGCGAGCGTACAGAAGAATACCGCTCAGAATCATGGAAATGTCTCGACAGATGTGACTCTACCGAGTGAAGAGTCTGCAAGTTGGGCGATTGTGCAGAAAAATGCTGCTCAGAATTTTCATAGAAAGGTTCCGACGGCTCCAAATGAAGATTCTGCGGGTCGGACCAACCGCCTTCCTGGAAAGGTCTCGATGTCTGTGGCTCTGCGGAGTATGGATTATACATGGTGGGCAATTGTACTGAAGAATTCTGTTGAGAATCTTCGACTGAGGGTCCGACGGCTGTATATAGTCCAGGTGAAGATTCTGAGGGTCGGGTTGTTGCGGGGAAATGAACGGCCAAATTTCTTCCTGGAAAGGTCCCGAAGGCTGTGGCACGTCCAGGGAAAACCTTTGCAAGTCAAGCTGTGGAGCGGGTGGTGGTGCGGTTAAGTCTTGTTCGTGATCCAGCCGGAAGGAATCCAACGGTCGTGGGCAATTCGAGTAGAAATCCGGGGATGTGCCGGGGAAATGGACTGCCCGATTCCCCGACTTGACGGTCGAGGCCCCTCCAAGAAAATACTCTCCAGGATGGGCAATACTTCTGTTACTCTGTCCCCAACGAGCAGTCTCAGGGTGAGCGCGATGCGTTGCCTAAGCTCGTCACATAAGTAGAGATTCTTCACCGAGGGAAATGGTTTCAAAAGTTCCAGCCATTCTTCGCTTTCCGTAGGAAAGTCCCAATTTAGTCGCGAATCCGTATCTTTACAGATGTAGAGGTCTTCTACCGCGAAAAGGGGAGGCAGGGACAGGTTACAGACCCGCGTCAGGGCAGGGAGTTGCCATTCCAACGCCCACCTGATATTTCCAAATTGAACTCTCCGATGCCAGATGCCTTTGATAAAACTGTGACCCAACAGTCGCTATCATCGAAGATCACCTGTGCTTCGTCAAGTGCCTTCAACGCTGGTGTGCGACTGATGAATTGGACGAGTTGAGGGTTGTCAAACTCGACTTCATGGGTGAATCTTATATGCATGTATTTGAGTCGAGGAGCATCGACGCGGGACGTGAGATCCTCCAAGTATTCACTGACCCCGCTGAAATGAAAATTCATTAGAGCAGGGAGGACAGAACGTGTCAGAAGAGGCAGGCGTTGGCCTTCCCGGCCAAGATGGGATTGGAGGGATCGGAATTCAAGAGAAAGTGTTTCGAGGCGGGTCAACATGGACAGGCAAGTGACCATCGCCTCGGGCGAGATATACCCGGTATGAGGAACCTGATAAAGGCGAAGACTGACAAGGTGAGTAGCAGATAAAAGGAGGTTCGGTAATCCCGGGTATGGAATACGTTCCAACTGAAGATATCGCAGACGTGGTGCTGAACCACCCATAAATAAATCGGGATCGAGAGGCGCTATTCTGTCGAAGGCCCGAAGGCGCAAATCCATCAGCTTTGGAAACGGCTCCTTCATCGCCTCCCAGACTTTTGTCAATTGCGAACTTGCAAGGTCCCAGAGGTTAATTTCAGATACGCGATTTCGGTGTCCGAGGGCGGCAATGATGTTATCCAGGGATAATGTTTCGTCGATACGGCCCTGAACGAGGAGAGGCAAGGCTGGCCAGACGTCCAACTTGTCCCGTACAGGTCTTCCGAGTGTACAGACAATACGCAAATCCAGGCGATTTGGTGATGCAAGAATAAGGCATCGCCATCGTCTGCAGACATGCACCAGCGATTGCCACGCCTCAGGATTTTCACCCACATAAATGTCGAATATTTCTAGCAGGACATCATCAGGGAACACGTTGATTGGCGTCACCCGGCGGGCTACATTGCATCTGGTTAGTCACTAGTCGTTATCTGTTAATTAGATACTTGCCAATCCAGCGATGTACAGGATTCTCTACTGTCAACGAGCCTTCCGAACGGTAAGCTATTGGGATCCGAGTCGGTGTCACAGGGTGGCTAGTGATGAAAGAGGTGCTGGCATATGATGGGGAGACTTGATAACGGACACGCTTTTGAGCGGGGCTACATCCGGCTTTATCAGTTACTCCATAATATAGCAGGTAAATCTGTCTTGACATACTGCTGAGAGCTCATCGATGAAGATTCAGAGTCGGGGGAGGAAGTGGTTGCCCTGAGACTACACACCGCTGCAAATTTATACGAAGCAGAAACGTGGCCATGCAACTGAAAGAGCATTCTGCCTTTCAGGCTTACTATCCTCACATCCCAACAATTTCCATCAGGACAGCCTCACAACGGCATGACAACGCCACCCCGATTGTCCGTTACTGGCAAGTGATCTGTGCCTCTTCCTCATGGTTCTGAGACAATGAACCTTTACGCCGTTCGCTTTGTGCAGTAAAATTGACCGTGATGGGCTTTCATAACGTTGATAGAGACTTTTTTGAGCGTCCGGCGCGTCAATGACGGTAAAGGGTCGTGAAATCGGTTCAATGTGTGCAGTGGCTGAACATACTTTTGTTCGGGTCCGGCATCTGCCGCTAAATAGCATTTTGAAAGTGCGAAGACACGTACTTCCCATCGTAACAACAGAACCTCCTCCCAGTTTCCCGCACACCGTCAACGAAATAGACTCTGGGGATTCCTGACCATTTCATTCAGCGATAAACTGGACGATGAACATATTTTTCTTTATTGTAATCCGAAGCAGGATGACTTATTGAATTGTTCTCCAAACGAAGATGGAGAACGCTTGATCATCTATACAATCCCCTTTCATGGTAACGATACGGCACGTTTTTTATCCCTCTAGTTGCGAAATTCCCCTTCACTTGCATCAAGCAAAGTAATAATGAAGCAGAACAACACGTGAACAACAACACGAACTACTTTTGGGTGTTGCGTTGCACAGCAAGTAATAGTATGTCCGTTGCTCGTTTCCTCATAAACTTCATGAAAGGGCAACTTCTCCGAACCCCGGAAGATCGACCGACGTCCCCAGTTCTTATCATTCAACACCCCAACTGATAAACCCACCTACCAGGTGCAAGTAATGTAAGCCTGCCGCCACCCACGCATCGCATTACAGAATGAAGAACAACACACATGCTGTCACCAACTCTCCACAACTCGGGGCAGCTCCGTATTCCGCCTCGGCCTGGGCCCCGGGCAGTGCTCCTCGTATTCAGAAGGTTCGCGACCGCGCACTTAGATGTTTTGCAGAGCCGTTTAGTCGCGGATATCTGCGGGCTGCGGTTGTTAGAAGATGCAAGTAGGATGGGGTTGTATGTCACTGCTGATGCCAATACAACGCGAGCATGACAATAACACTGTTCCTGGTCGTAGGCCCGGTCTGTATATAGCCCGAGGTCAAATTTGGCGCGTTGTCACTGTCGCCATCAATCTTGGACCTCTGTGCCACTACCTTTCAGCCGGCGTATCATCTGAGCGACGGGGGCCGCTGCACAATCGATGAACACCTGTTAAAGTTTCGCACGAAAGATTTCACCATAAGGTCTGCCAAGAGTGCTTGCTCAAAGTTGTGGCTAATTTTGGGGTAGAGGGGCGAATGCGGCTCGCACTGCTTTCAGATCAAATAGGCTCTAGCTTCCTCATCGCAGGTAGTCTCGGCGAGGTCAACTCGTTCAAGGCTGGACTAGACCATACGGGGGGAGTCGAGGCAGACGGAATTGTAGATGGAACCTCGGTGGATGCCTGGGCGAGACTGTACTCGATGTACCCCTAGTACGTCACTAGCAACTTCCGCCGCCCCGCAACCTAAGACTTCGAGTAGAAACGAGGTCCTGCGATGCTGCCAGATGATTGGGTAGAATGACGCCTGGAGAATCCGCCTGAGGGTCAGCCCAAGTCATAGAGAGTGCAGTAATTTTTGCCTCGGAATGATATAAGTATTCTTTGGGAGGTGTGTTTCGCGTATTCTTTCAAGGCGCATTAGTTACAGTTGCCGTAGAGGAAACTTGAGTTTACAAGGCTCTAAGCCAGCCGTGAAAGGTCCCATATGTGTCGAGATGTCAGGCATGCGTCGTGCCGCGAATGGGCTTTGCTTGTCACCGAGCACCCACGTGAATGACAGTCCTAGGGATGGCGGGGCTATCCGGGTCGTCGCAAAGACCCACGGCGAAAAAAAAGAACACGACGTTGCTCCATCGCCTGGCGCTTCGCCACCTCATCTCGCTTGATTCAAAGGCGGTGGCGGAGCGCTCCGCCATCCCGTGACGTAATGTACCTGGTTCCTGCATCGTGACATCCATGATGTTGGTACTGTACTTACAGTAATCTGTCTTGTGATTTGTGAGCTGGTCTTGTGCATCGATGTACCATGTGAAAGGCAAGGGCATATATATCTTGGAGATGATGGAGTGCAAAAGAGCCGTGCTTCACTACAGTACTAAGCGAGGCAGCCCGGAGAATCGAAGCGGAGCTCGGCCGGGTCTGCGTGTAGCTTGAACGCAACTTGACATTCACTTCAACCTTTGCAATTTACTGTAAAAGCCTCATCATTTCACACGTACAGTACTCCCGTTCTCCTCCTCAGTAACTTGAGAATATCTCTTGACGGTATGTTCCAAACGTTTTCCGTAGATGCCACCAAAGTACCTTCCCCGCAAGCCATCGTTGGAGTAATACCGTAACTCTGATACTTCTTTTGCCTTAGTGTGACGTGTAAGGTGACATGCGCTCACTTCTCTCGGAAATAGAACACTGATGATGTTCCTTACAGTAATCAGGAGTGTCTAGAAGAACGTGCTGCTCTCACGACTGGAGTACATCGCCGCGCAACGCCGCGAAGAATTAATTGATTATGTAATCTTGGTTGACCGAGCCGGTCATCATCGGCCCCACATATAAACTCTATCTACTGTAAGCATCAATGGCTTGTCCTTCGCTTTCCCTCCGCGACCACCTCGTGTTATGTCTTCTGAAACCCGCTTCCAAATTTCCGTGCCGGATGATGCCCTTACCCTTCTTCGTCGCAAACTTGGCGACGCCCACTTCCCGATGAATTAAGCGACGCCGGCTGGGACTATGGCTCACCCCTCTCTGATGTGAAGCGTTTGGTCGACAAATGGAAAGACAGCTACGATTGGCGCGCCCATGAACGCGAACTCAATAAACTCCAATGTTCACCCGTGATATCGAAGTGGAAGGATTTGGAGCTCTAAATATCCATTATGTCCATCAGAAGAGTAAAGTGGAAAGTGCGATACCGCTGCTCTTCGTCATGGATGTACGTGAATCATCGTCATCTTGTCTCCAAGTCTTGATGTGCTCTCTAGGCCTGGTAGCTTCATCGAGGTGACAAAAGTGTTGCCGCTCTTGACCGCAACTGAGGCCGGGCATCCATCTTTTCACGTCGTGGCGCCTAGTCTTCCCGGTTTGCATGGTCAGAAGCGGCCTCAAAGCGGGGCTTCGGTCCAAAGCAATACGCGGAAGTACGCACACTTAACGACTCACTACCTCTCCGTACTCATAGATATAAAAGTTTCTTAACAAGCTAATGTTATCGCTTGGATACTCTGAGTATGTAACTCAGGGTGGTGATTGGGGTCATGCCGTGCGTTTTGCGCTCTTATCTAGTTGATGAGGCCGGATAATCTAACTACTCTACTAGTTGACGCGGGGATTGGCATCCCAGTACGGTCCACAGCACGTCAAGGCTTCCCATACTAATCTCCCTATGTAGGGTGGTTTTGTCTCACGTTCTCGTGTCATTTTGACCCACCACCGATCTCTCAGTGCCGGGCCAATGTCATTCTGGAAAAGTCCAATACAATTCATCAAATTTCTCATCACGCCGTTTACAGCGAGGGAACTGGAAGGTCTAGCGAACTTCAAAGCATTTCAGACCAAAGGCAACGGGTATTTCATATTGCAATCGACTCGCCCGCAAACACTGGGATATGGTCTCGCGGACTCACCGGTCGGGATGCTGGCGTGGATATACGAAAAGCTCGTTAAGTGGTCAGATTCTTACCGTGGACAGACGAAGAAGGTGCGTACCTAAGCTCTGAGTACTGGTTATTTATGCAGTCGTTTTGGTCTGACTCTGGTTAGTATTGACCTGGATGTCTATCTACTGGTTCTCGCGTGCAGGACCAGCAGCATCGGTGAGGATCTATCACGAGGTCAACTTCTTTGAAATGCTCCTCGTGGAAGTGACTGTGCCCGTTGGGGCATCTTTCTTTCCAAAGGAATTGGGTCAACACCTCGAGCGTTGGTCCTTTCCCTTTCGTGTTTTGCCTGTTAATCAGGTGTTTAATTTGAAACGTCTTGCAGGTTTTTCCGTGCGAGATCAAACATCGTGGTCGAGTCGGAACATGATTCCGGCGGGCATTTTGCAGCCTATGAAAACCGGAACTCCTCGTAGATGATCTGAGGAAGATGTTCGGGAAGGGGGTCCCGCTGCTGGGGTGGTCCCTGGACACGATGGATTCTAGATTCCTCATATCTAAGCAGTGGCCATACGCTCAATGAGACAGGAGCGGTTTCCGCAATTTTCGCTCAGTGTGAGGGGTTAATAACCGTATATACTGTTCCAATACGGATTTGTTCAGAAATGTGATCCCGGCAGTCTATCAATAACGATATTTCTACTAAGCTACGAGTTGCAAGGTCTCTCTGAGTCCCATCGAGAAACCGCTACTTCCCGATTTGTTCTTGGGCGGAACCGTGCGATCACTTGACTTGAATGACGTTCCATTTCCAGGATTCCGAAACTACTTTTATCCGCTACTCACTTCGTCAATCTTACATTCCCTGTTCCGGGTACATCTCACCCGAGGCGATGGCCGCCAGCCTCTCTCCGTTGACCAGCCTCGAGATCCTTCGCCTTTCCCCACACCTTCGCCCTGCCCTGGAAAGCCAAAGTCTGCCTCCGCCTCCGCTGACACGCTCTATCCTCCCCAGACTCACCGTAATTACGTTCAAAGGGACCAGCGAATATTTGGAGGTGATCTTCAGTTGACCCCTTGACTCAACGAATTGGATATAAACTTCTTCGATGGAATCATATTCGACCTACCACAACTCTTCCAGTTCATCAGTCGAAGACCAATACTGATGGCACCGAAAGAGGGCCGTATCATATTTAGTTCTGTGGCCGTTTGTGTCTATTTCCCACCACAGACGTCTGACTACGACATGCTTAGCGTGCGAATCCCATGCACGGCGCCAGACTGGCAACTTTCATCCGTTGAGCAGGTCTGCACCTCGTCCTTGCCTCCCGTTTCTACGTTGGAAGACCTCTACATCTTCGACTCGGATCGAGAATACCCATT